>PVKS010003189.1:0-107184 GCA_004027875.1 Aplodontia rufa | reverse complement strand
GGTTCCAGCCCTAATTTTTTGAGGAGTCTCCACACTGCTTTCCATAGTGGCTGAACCAGTTTGCAGTTCCACCAGCAGTGTAACAGTGTTCCTCTTCTCCCACAGCCCCTCCAGCATCTGTTGTTTGTATTCTTCATTTTTGTCACTCTAACAGGAGTGAGGTGGTATCTCATTGAAGTTTTGATTTGCATTTCCCTTATAACTAATGATGTAGAGCATTTTCTCATATATTTGTGGGCTTTCTGGACTTCCACTGGAGAGAAGTTCTTTTTGAGTTCTTTAGCACATTTATCGATTGGATTATTTGTGAGTTTGGTGTTTAGTTGCTTTAGTTCCCTGTAAATTCTGGATATTAGCCCTCTGTCCGAGGTGTAGCAGGCAATAGTTTTCTCCCATTCTGTAGGTTCTCTCTTGATGCTCTTGCCTAGATCTTTAGCTGTGCAGATTGAATCATTCTTTATGTAATATTTTCTTCCCTCCCCCTTTCCCTTGTTTTACTCTAGCTTCCATAAATGACAGAGTTTCTGAATTTAGCTAATTTCACTTAGCATGATACTCTCCATTTCCATCAATTTACTGGCAAATGCCACAATTTCATTCTTTCTAATAGCAGAGTAGAATCCCATCATAATATATACCAAAATTTCTTGATCCACTCATCTAGTGATAGGCTGATTCCATAATTTAGCTATTGTGAATTGTGCTACTATAAATATTGGTGGGGCTGTGTCACTATAGTATGCCAATTTTAGATGTTTTGGGAAGATCTCCAGGAGTTGGATTGCTGGGTCATTCAATTCCTTTTTTTTTTTTTTTTTTTTTCAGGGCTGAGGACCTTACTCGGGGCCTTGTCCATGCTAGACAAGTGCTCTGCCATTGAGCTAAATCCCCAACCCCCAATTCCTATTTTTTGAGGAATCTCTAAACTGCTTTCCAGAGTGGTTGTACTAGTCTGAAGTCCCACCAACAAGGTTCAAGTGTTCCTTTCTCCCCACAACCTCACCAGCATTTACTATTAATTGTATTCTTGAATTTTGCCATTCTGACTGGAGTGAGATGAAATCAATGTAACTTTGCTTTGCATTTCACTAATTGCTAAAGAATGTTGAATCCTTTTTTTAGATATTTTTTGGCTTTTGTGTTTCTTCTTTTGAGAAGTTTCTGTTTAGTTCTTTTGACTGTTTGTTGTTTGGGTTATTTGGATTTTTGGTGTTTTTGAGTTCTTTATATATTCTGGATAGGGTTCATTGGCTAAGATTTTTTTCCCATTCTGTAAGCCCTCTCTTCACAGTCTTTATCATTTCCTTAGCTGTGCAGAAGCTTTTTCATTTAAAAGCATCGCACATTTTTTTTTTAAGAGGGAGGGAGGGAAGGAGAGAGAATCAGCTTTATTTTTTCCTCTGGGATTTGTTTTTCTGACACTTAGTATATGTGATCTTGGAGTTTGAACCCAGGTCCTTGCACATGCCGGGCAAGCACTGTAACCACTGAGCCACCACTCCAGCCCCAGCGTCCCACTTATTTTTGGTTTCATTTCTTGTGCTTTGGGGGTCTTGTTAAGAAAGATAGTGTCAGCTCCTATATGATGAGGTATTGACCCTGTTTTCTTCTAGCATCTGTAAGGTTTGATTGGAGCTTTATGCAGGGTGATAGATAAGGATCTAATATCATATTTCTACTAAAGCTATCCAGTTTTCCAGCACCATTTGTTGAAAAGGCTGACCTTTTCCCAACATATGTTTTTGTCAAATATCAGAAAGCTATAGGTTTATGGATTTCTCTCTGTATCTTCTACTTTATTCCATTGGTATTCATTTCTATTTCATAACAAATACCATGCTGTTTTTGTTACTACAGCTCTGTAGTATAATTTCAGATCAGGGATTATTTTTCTAAATGAATTTAAGAATTTTTTTCCTAATTCTATGAATAATGTCATTGTTATTCAATGGGGATCACTTAAATCTGTATAGCACTTTTGGTAGTATGACCATTTTGACAATATTAATTCTGCCTATCCAAGAATATGGGATGTTTTTCCATCTTCTAAGGGCTTCTTCAATTCTTTCTTTGGTGTTCTATAGTTTTCAATGTAGAAAGCTTTTAAAATTCTTTGGTTAGATTAATTCCCAAGGTTTTTTTGTTATTGATTTTTTGGAGTTGTTTGCTTGAGGTTATTGTGAATAGGGTAGTTTTCCTCCACTGACTCACTGTTGGAATATAGGGAAGCTATTAATTTATGGGTATAGATCATGTATCCTGGTATCAGGGCTATACTTGCCTCATAAAAAGTATTAGGAAGTGTTCTGTCTCTTTCAATTTGTTTGAAGAACTTGAGAGAGAGTGGTGTTAGTTCTTCTGAAAAGGCCTGGTAGAACTGAGTTGAGAATTCATCGGGTCCTGTGCTTTTCTTTTTCGGAAGACTTTTATTTGCTGTTTCAATTTCATTGCTTGATATTGGTATGCTTAGGATTTATATATCTTCCTGCTTCTGTTTGGGCAGGTCATATGTGTCTAAAAATTTGTCCATGTCTTCCAGATTTTCCAGTTTTTTGGAGTATAAATTTTCAGGGGAGGTTCTGAAAAATCTCTGTATTCAGTGGTATCTGTGATGTTATCTCCTTTTCCCCCCCTGATTTTGTTGATTTGCTTCATCTCATTTTTCTTATGAATAACTTGACTAAGGGTTTGTCAATTTTATTTTTCTTTTCAAAGAACCAACTCTTTGTTTCATTGATTCTGTGTAATATTTTTTATTCTCAATTTCATTGATTTCAGCCATGATCTCGATTACTTACTGTCTTCTACTTGATAGAGGATTACTTTGTTCTTTTTCTAGGGACTTGAGATGGAGCATAAGCTTATTTGGGATCCCTCTAGTTTTTTAATGTAGGCACTCAGTGCTATAAATTTTCTTCTTAGAAAAGCTTTCATACTGTTCCAGAGATTTTTGATATGTTGTGTATTTGTTCTCATTCATTTCTAAGAATTTCTTGATTTCTGTTCTCATTTCTTCTTTGATCCATTATTCATTCAAGAGAGTATTATACAATCTCCATGTGCTTAGGTAGTTTATTTTAATGTTCTTGCTGTTGATTTCTGGCTTCATTCCATTATGGTCTGATAAGATACAAGGGATTGTGTCAGTTTTTTTGTTTGTTTGTTTGTTTTTTGGTTGGTTGGTTGGTTGAATGGTTGTGGGGTTTTTTTGTTTGTTTGTTTGTTTCTTTGTTTGTTTTGCTAAGATTTCCTTTGTGACCTAGAATATGATCTATTTTTGAAAAAATTCCATGTGCTGC
This sequence comes from Aplodontia rufa, assembly GCA_004027875.1. Lineage (NCBI taxonomy): Eukaryota > Metazoa > Chordata > Mammalia > Rodentia > Aplodontiidae > Aplodontia > Aplodontia rufa. Next base: position 103,885 of record PVKS010003189.1, on the reverse strand, counting down.
TGAGAAGATAAATTTGCTGTTTGAGGATGGGATATGCTACAGATGTCTATTAGGTCCATTTGATTTACAGTGTTGTTTAGGTTGGTGATATCTTTATTGACTTTTTGTTTTGATGACATGTCTATTAGTGTTAGGGGAGTTTTAAAATCCCCCAGTATGATTGTGTTGGGATTCTTGTGTTGATGTCATGGAGGTTTTTTTTCCATAAAATTATGTGTGTTGACACTTGGGGCATAAATGTTTACTATGATTGTATCTCCTTGTTGGATTGTTCCCTTTACTAAGGTGCAATAGCCTTTTTTGCCTCTTCTGGTTAATTTTTGTTTGAAATCTAATTGTTAAATAGATTTGCGTATCTATTTGCATGTCTATTTGCATATCTATTGCATATCACAACTCCTGCTTGTTTTGTTGGGCCATATGCCTGAAATGTTCTTTGTCATCCTTTTACCTTCAGCCTTTGGGTGTCTTTTCTTAAAACAGCACAGTTGGATTCTAGTTTTTGATCCATTCTACTAGTCTGTGTCTTCTCATTGGGGAGTTGATACCATTAATATTCAGTGTTAGTGTAGATATGTGTTTTCTTCCATTTTGGTACTTTGCTGTATTTTATCCTATTTTGATTCTTGTTTAGTGGGTTATTCTTTTATTGAACTATGTCTGTTCATGGGTTAAGGAAATTGTTCTTCTATTCCTCTGAAGTTTGTCTTTGAGTATTCTTTGTAAATGCTGGCTTGGTGCTCATGAATTTTAGTTTATTCTGTCATGGAATGTTTTTATTTCACCTTTAATTTTTTTTTTTTTAAGAAGAGAGAGGGATAGAGTGAGAGAGAATCAATTTTTGTTTATTTTTTCATCTGGCTTCTGTTCTTCAGACACTTAGTTGTGTATGTGGTGCTAGGGTCTGAACCTGGGTCCTTGCACATGCCAGGCAAGTGCTCCAACCACTGAGCCACCATTGCAGCTCCTCCCCCTTGAATTTGAAACTGAGTTTTGTTGGGTATAATAACCTGAACTGACAGTTGTTTTCTTTTAAGGCTTGGAATATCTCATTCCAGGCCCTTCTTGCTTTTAGGATCTAAATTGATAAATCAGATATAATCATTATTCATTTGCCACTAAATGTAACTTGATGCTTCTCTCTTGCAGCTTTTAATATTCTTTCCTTGTTCTCTGTGCTAAGCATCTTGATTACAATATGTCTTAGTGAGTTTCTCATTTGGTTGGGTCTATTTGGGTTTCTGTAAGCTTCCTGTATGAGGATGTTTGTTTTGTATCTATTATGGGGGAAACTTTCTGTAACAATATCATTGAAAAGGTTTTTTAAGCCTAAGTTTGTATCTCTGTGTTCTTTTCTGTCTCTATGATTCTCAGATTTGGTCTTTTAAAGTCACCTCAGGGATTTTGTATATGCTGGTCATGTTCTATAATTTTTCTCTTTACTGCCTTCTGTATATTCAAGATCATCTAACCTGTCTTCAATGCCTGAAATTCTATCTTCAAGGACTGAGGTTCTATAGTCTATGGAATCTAATCTGTTATTGATGACTTTAGGTGAGTTTGTAATGTGTTTGAGCTTGTCTTTCTAGGAATTCTGCTTAGTTTCTTTTTGCTATTTCTATTTCTTTGCCAAAGTGACCTTTCATCTCCTATAATTGCTCCCTCAATTCCTTCCTTAAATCTTCTTTTAATTCTTTGAACATTTTGGTAAAAAGAATTAGTATAATCTTTCTCTGGGTTTTTATCCACCTCACTATCAGTAGGATCCTTTGTTGGGATACTGTGGGTTGTAAGAGGAGATTTGTTTGCCTGTTTTCTCATGTTTTCAAAGGCCTTCTTCTTGTGCATGAATTAAAGTAGATATCTTTTCCTCTTAACTTCAGAGACAGACTAATGAGAACCCATACAAAACCACAGCAAAATATACTGATCAAAACCCAACTTTTTAAGGGAATGACAGGGGAAAATAGCTAAATTTGATGAAATCCTAAAGATGGAGATAAAAGAAAAGCAAATATGTGTATATGAATATCTGTCTATGAACCACTCAGTACCACAAAAACATCAACAGACAAAAAAAAAATAAAATAAAAATAAAAGGAACCCCCCCAAAAAAGGATTCTTAATGAAAAATTGAGGGAAGTGTTTCCATTGGTGTGGTCAAAATAGACAATGGAAGTAGATCTTCACTCTCTATTGGAGTTTTATTAGCATAGTCCCTCAGTCCTAAACAATGTAGTCCCAGGGTGGGGTCATTGCAGGATTCTAAGAGTGGGGATCTGGATGGTAGAGCTTGGTTCTAATCTGGCCACAGGGGCTTTGCTGGGTGGTGATTGTTCTGGAGAGTTAGGTCAGCATACTCTGAGGGCCTGGCTTTTCCCAGTCTCTGGTGGGGATCTGATCACTCAGGAGTCCTCCTCGGATACTAGTCATGGGACTTGAATGCTGTCCTAGAACCCCTCTGTTGGCCACAAATTCAGCCTTTCCAGATTTCATGGACTCAGGCTCTGGGGATTCTCTTGTCTGCTCCTTACCTGCTTCAGCTTGTCATGTGAGCCACCAGACTCAAGGAAGAAGAAAATAAGATAGGCTCCCCTTTGCTCTTTCAATTTGAATCACCTTGGATAAAATATCTTCTGTGGGAGCTGGAGTAGTTACTCAGTGGTTGGAGCGCTTGCCTGGCATGTGCAATGACCTGGGTTCAAACCCTAGCACCATGTATGCAACCAAATGTCAGAGAAATAAAGGCCAGATGAAAAAATAAAATTTGTTCTCTTTCTCTCTCACATTCTCTCCCACTCTCTAAAAAAAAACTTCTCTGCCTGTTCAGTGCTCATTCTGTTGGGTGCACCTTAGGACCCATGACAGGCACCTGGCAGAATTATGGAATCTCTTGCTCAGAACTCCTGACTCCTGCCTCCACGGTCACCTCTAAATCGCTACTGCCCCATCTCCCTGCAGCCAGTTGGGAAACACGGTGTGCAGAGTTCCTTTCTGATCTTAGAGTTCTCTGTGTTAGGCCTGACCTTACTGTATCTCTGCACTCTCCCTCCCTCTGTGCTGATCCAGCCATGCTAGCCAGGCAGAGGTGGTGACCTGCCTGGCTCCAACGTATTCTTTCTTCTTTAGTTACTGTAGCCAAATTTCTGAGTCTTTAGGATTTTTTTGACTGTTCAATCTTGAGTTTTAGTGAAGTTCATTTTTCACCCACCTTGCAGAAGGGCAGTACTTCTGATGTTCAAGTTCCATTGTCATGGAGCCAAAATAAACACAGCCTTCCTGTAGCCCTCCATCATCCTCTTTAAGTGCCCATAAACAATTATTCTTGCAGGAAATTTTTGCTAGATATACAATTCTGGATAGCATTTCTTTTAACAATTTATATACCATGATGAAGTGTCTCATAGGTTCTAAATATAATGCTTCAGTAACAGATACTATTAGCCATTACCGATATTTCTAAATAGAATATTAGAGAAAGTAGTAATTTTAGAAAATATGTAATAACATTATATCACATACATTATGATGAGCAATATAGAAATATTCCAAAGTTATTCTAGATATGTAGAAGGAGGCTTTGAGAATGGGCATTTACATTAGACAGAAGGGGCAAGAATGACTGATAGATTTTATAGAAATCATTGCCAAGACTCAGTGATAGGTAAAACACAGAAAATAGAAAAAATAAAATTAAAAATAAAAGGGAGTGGCAAATTTGGAGCATATGGACAGTAATATTGTTGTTCTGCTAGACTTTGGTAAAGTGGTTGGATCAGAAGGATGAATTAGTATATATAAATTAGCTGGCACATGTAATTAATTTACAAAGATTGACTCATCCTTCTAATAAATTATTTTAATAATGACCAGCCTAAGAATAATAAAATATTTTATTTTTCAGAATAATCTTTTAATTTTAATCAGCTTTAAATGTGTCAGGGAAATTAAATACTTCAATGATAAATTCAAACTAGCAAGATACATGAACACAAATCCTGCTTCACAGGATATTCTCAAGGACATCATTCAGAAGAACATGTCACTCCCCACAGGGTTCTGGAGCGGGGAGCAGGCGGAACGACCTCGGTGGACCTTAGCCGTTCCCCGGGGCCGACAGGACACTGGGAACCAAGCGCCGACAGGACAGGGCTGGGGACCGGGGGAGAGGAGTCGCTCCCTGCAGCATTCCAGAGCGAGGAGTGGGCAGAATGACCCGAACCTGGGCCGTCCCCCAAGGGTCCGAGTTAGGGCAGGGCTGGGGCAAGGAATCACTCCCCTCAGCATTCCGGAGCGAGGAGCGGGCAGAATGACCCAGCAGACCTGGGCCGTTCCCCGAGGGGCCGAGTCAGGACAGGGCTGGGGTAAGGAGTCGCTCCCCGCAGCGCAGCGTTCCGGAGCGAGGAGCGGGTGGATCGACCCGAACCAGGGCCGTCCCCCAAGGGCTAAGTCAGGAAGGGTCGGGGAGCCGGGAACGAGGGGACGAACAGTGACGGCCAGAACATGGGACCTGCATCTTCTACCGCTGCTGATCTCTCCGACGTCTCTGCTGATCTCTCCGGTTCTATGCTTCTTCTCTGCTTTCTTCCTTCAGGACAGGGCTGCTTTCCTCCTGGCTGCCTTCTCTTGTTCTATGCTTTCTTCCTTCAGGACACGGCTGCTTGCTTCTTGCTTGCTTTCTTGCTTCTCTCTGGCTGCTGCTTCTCCTTTGGCTACTTCCTTACCTGACTTGTCGCTACTCTATTTATCCATTACAACAACCAATAGGGGTACAGTGCAAACACATTTCTCCAATTGTAACAATGAGTGGCCGAATAGCTTAGTCATGCGGTCAGGCAATTTGCTAATTACAAGCCAGCTGGACCCCTTAGAGTTGTTTACCACCAATTCTTTTACAAGCCAGCTGGGCCTCATGTTCCCAACAGAACATGCTAATAATTCCCTAAACTCTTAAACAAGAGATTGTCTATAACCATAATACACACCAAAAGATATCCAAGATGGCACAAAACACAGCAATAGTAACAATGTCTGAGACTCAGATTCCCATATCCATTCTAATGCTGATGTGAATGGTCTCAATGCCCCAATTAAAAGACACAGATTAGCTTACTGAATCAAAAAACAAAATGCTGTCTACAGGAGACACACCTCAGACTTAAAAATAGACATAGACTGAAGGTGAAAGGTGGGCAAAATGTCTAGCAGGCCTGTGGTCCAAAAAAGCAAGCTGGTATTGCAATCCTAACATCTGATAAAGTTAATTTCTACCAAAAACTAGTCAGAAAGGACAAAAATGAGCACTCATCATACTAAAAGGGATAATTCATCAAGAAGACATAACAATAATTAACATTTATGCTCCCAGTTACAACCCCCCCCAAATATATGGAAAAAATATTCAAGGACATTAGACCCCTCATTGACCTCAACACAATAATATTGGGGGACTTCAGTTTACCATTATCAACATTAGACAGATCATCAAAGCAAAAAATCAACAGATATCTCCAATCTGAACAACTGTATTAATCAATTGGACTTAACAGACATCTACAGGATATTCCATCCTAAATCAGCTGAATTTATCTTCTTCTCAGCAGCTCACAGATCCTTCTCCAAAATAGATCACATCCTATTCCACAGAGCTAACATTAACAAATACAAAAAAGTTGATATAGTCCCATGTATCCTGTCATACCACAATGCTATGACCTTAGCAATCAACAACAAGAAAAACAACAGAAACTACTCAAATACTTGGAAATTGAATGATACCCTGTTAAATGAAGAATGGATAAAAGGGATAATGAGATCAGAAATCAAGAAATTCTTGGAAATGAATGAGAATTATGAAACAACATATCGAAATCTCTGGTATGGAATAAGAGAAGACCCAGAATAGCCAAAACATTACTCAGAAAGAAAGAGGAGGCAAGAGGCATCTCAATTCCTGACCTAAAATTATACTACAAGGCTACAGTAACAAAAACAGCATGGTATTGGTATCAAAACAGAATTGAAGACCAATGGAATAGAAGATTCTGAGATGAACCCCTATACCTTTATCTATCTGATATTTGATAAAGGGGGCAAAAGGATAAAGTGAAAGAAGGATAGCCTGTTCAACAAATGGTGTTGGACAAATTGGACAGCCACATGTAAAACAACTGAAACTGGATCCTTACCTCTCTCTCTGCACAAAAATTAAATCAAAATAGTTCAAAGATCTGGATATTAAGCCAGCAACTTTACAATTGCTTGAAAAACAAGTAGGATCAACACTACATGACATAGGGGTCAGCTCCGCCTTCCTTAACAAGACTTCCATGGTGCAAGCATTAAAGTCAAGAATAAATTAATGTGAGCAGTTAAACTAAAATGCTTTTGCACAGCTAAAGATTTAGTCAAGAGGGCTGTTGCGGTGGCTCAGCGGTTTCAGCGCTTGCCTGGCAAGCACGAGGACCCGGGTTCAAACCCCAGCACCACGTACACAACTAAGTGTTAGAGCAAATAAGGCCATGTGAAAAAACTAAATAAAGTTGTTTCTCTCTTTCTCTGTCTCTCTCACTGTCCCTCTCTCTTTAAAAAAAAAAATTAAAAAAAAAAAGATTTAGTCAAGAGTGTCAAGAGAGAACCTACAGAATGGGACAAAATTTTTGCCTGCTACACCTGGGACAGAGGGCTAATATCCAGAATATACAAAGAACTCAAAAATTAAATACCAAGGGAGCTAGAGCAGTGGCTCAGCGGTTTCAGCGCTTGCCTGGAAAACACAAGGACCTGAGTTCAAACCCCAGCACCACGTACACAACTGATGGTTAGAGCAACTAAGGCCATGTGAAAAACTCAATAAAGTTGTTCCTCTCTTTCTCTGTCCCTCTCTCTTTAAAAAAACAATTAAATACCAAAACCTCAAATAACCCAATTAATAAATGGGCTATGGAGCTAAAAAGAAGCTTCTCAGTGGAGGAAGTCTAAAAAGCCCATAATCATATGAGAAAATGCTCTACCTCACTAGCAATAAGAGAAATGCAAATCAAAACTTCACTGAAATTCCACCTCACTCCTGTCAGAGTGACAAAAATGAAGAATACGAACAATGACAGATGCTGAAGGGGCTGTGAGAGAAGAGGAACACTGTCACATTGTTAGTGGGACTGCAAACTGGTTCAGCCACTCTGGAAAGCAGTGTGGAGACTCCTCAAAAAATTAGGGCTGGAACCACCTTATGACCCAGCTATCCCACTTCTGGGTATTTTCCCAAAAGAGTTAAATTCAGCATATTATAGAGATATGACTTCATTAATATTTATGGCAGCTCAATTTACTATAGCTAGACTATGGAACCAACCCAGATGCCCCTCATTAGATAAGTGGATTCAAAAAATTTGGTACATATATACAATGGAATACTACTCGGCCATTAGAGAAGACGATATTATGGCATTTGCAGCCAAATGGATGGAGACGGAAAAAATTGTGCTAAGTGAAATATCCCAAACTCAAAGACTCAATGACCAAATGTTTTCTCTCATTTGTGGAAGCTAGAATACAATCAGAAACCGTATGATAGATAGATAAGCTAATAATAACCTCAACATATATGATTTTTTACAGGAGCAGGAGGAACCTTGCCTATTGATGCTGGAGGATGTAGGCAGGTGGGCAGGGAGGAGGAAGGATATCAAGGAGGCTGAAAGGAGGGAGTATGAGGGAATCAACTCAGTGGGAAACCTTTGACTTCCATGAGACGTCCAATTAACATAGGGGTTAAATAGGGGAAAACATGGAACCATGGGAATCCAAGGGGGGAAACCATGGAATGGCATCGGCCATTTGTTCTTGATTATTAAACAATGGTTCCCTTCTAATTTTAAGACCATCTTTGATGAATAAGAAAATAATAATAATAATAATAATAATAATGATCAGCCTAAGAATATTATTTTATTTTTTAGAATAATATTTTAATTGCCCAATTTTTAGAAATGTTTATTGGTACATTATAATTATAGATATTAGTGGTATTCATTTTAAGATTCATACATACACACAACATTATTTGGCCAATTTCATTCCCAAAACCTCCTTTTTCCCAACCCTTCTCCCTCTCCATGGTCCCCTATGATCTTCTATTTTCATGAGCTCCCCCTCCCTTTTTCATCTCTTTTTTTTCTCCTAGCTTTCACATATGAGAGAAAACACACTGTTCTCACAGACTTTCAGAATATATAAAGAACTCAAAAAAAAAGCTGACACCAAAAAATATGAATAAATATCCAAATCAATGAAAAGGCAAATAAACAGATACTTCTCAAAAGAATACAAACAGTCAAAAAACCATGAAAAATATTTAACATCTTTAGAAATTATGGAAATGCAAAATCAAAAGTGCACAGACTTCATCTTACTCCAGTCAGAATGGCAATTTTTAATACAAATGATAAATGCTGGACAGAATGTGGAGAAAAAAGAACACTTTTACACTGTTAGTGGGGTTTTAAATTAGTGTAGCCACTATCAAAATCACTGAGGAAGTTCCTCAAAAGACTAGAAACGGAAACACCGTATGAATTAACTATACCACTCCTCATTATTTATCTTTAATACTACATACTACAGCAACACATGCATACCCATGTTTATAGCAGCACAATTCACAATAGGCAAACTATGGAACCAGCCTAGTTGTCCATCAACAGATGAATGGATAAAGAAAAATATACAGTGAAATTTTATTTAGCTATAATGAAGAATGAAATTATGTCATTTGTAGGAAAATGTATGGAACTTAAGCACATTGTGTTAAGTGAAATAAGCCAAATTCAGAGAGTCAAAGGTCATGTGTTTTATATGTGGACACTAGAGAGAAGAAAGGAAGATAAAGATGAGTGGGTGGAAAGAATCTCATGCAAATAGAAGGGAGATCAGTTGTGTACAGAAAAGGGATCTAGGGGGTCAGGAGGGGAAAATGGGGAATATATTGTTCTATTGCATGTGTCTAAGAATATGTAACAATCTATCATGTATAATTATAATTTGCCAATAATACAGAAAAGAACATTATGCCAAAATATTGTAAAAGAAAAAAATACTTAAAATAAGAGTGTTCTAATAAGCTCTGAAGAATTTCTATATGAGTAATTCACAGGATTAGACTGTCTTTAATAAAATAGAGATTGTGTATTTGAAGAGGTGATAATTAAAAATTAAAATTCATATATTAAGGAAAAAAAGTGGTCTGATGACTAAGTAAATTATTTCATGTGGTCCAAAATGATACTCCTAGAATTTTTCTACACTTTTTTCAAGAGGAACTTCAAACATGTATTTGTTGTGGGAATTTTTGTCTATTTTGAGTTTGGTTGTTATTGTTGTTTTGTTCTGGGATTTTGTTTGTTTTTGGTTTATTTTGGTGGTGCTATAATTCAGATATAAATCAAGATTGCTGCAGCCAAACGGCAGAATATCAACCTTGCATGCTTTACAACAACCTTGAGCCATTGTAATTTAATTTTTTTTAAATTTGTTTCTGAACTTTATCTAACCTATATTCTCATAGTCTAGTTGCTGGAAAGATGAGAGATTTGTTGGTCTTTGTTTATTTCTGAAAATGTACAAGCACTATGAAGTTTGCAAACATCTTCCATGTTTACAAGATACATGCATACCCATGTTTATAATGGCACAATTATCAATAGCCAAGTCATGGAATCAGCTGAGGTGTTCATCAACAGATAAATGGATAAAGAAAATATGGTATATATACACAATGGAGTTCTTACAATCATGAAGAAGAATGAAATCACACCATTTGCAGAAAAGTGGGTGGAACTGGAGAGTATCATCTGTAGCAACATATGCCAGACTCAGAAAGTCAAAGGTTGTATGTTTTCTTTCATACGTGGAAGCTAGAGAGAAAAAAGAAAACAAGAGACCTCATGAAAATAAAAGAGCGACCAGTAAGACAGAGAAAAGGGATCAGGTGGAGGGAGAGAGGAAGAGAAGAAGAGTTGCTGGGGATTGAAATTGATCAAATTTTGTATTTGTGTGTATGAATGAAAATGCCATGATGAAACCTGATGTTCTGTATAATTATTATGCACCAATAAAAAAGCTTCACATTTTCCCGGTTGATGCTAAGCTTGCAGGGGATATCCATCTTTGGATATATCACGTTACTACTAGTGTTCTTTGCCTCTCTGATGAGAAAACGGAGAATAAACGTGTTGTTACCCAGATTTCTAGTCCGACGGGTTCTCTCACGGTCACTTACACTTCACAATTATGAGACAAGCATTATGTTGCAGTTGGAAGATCTGAAAACATGAGTCACGTGTACAGTGAAATGCCAGCTGGCGGCAGAAGCAGAACTCAAACCCTTGTCTACTTGATTCCAATCTCTGGAAACCTCTGCTATATCACACTGCCTCCCAAGCAGTGAGAACCACAAAAAGAGCAACAAATACTAAAAACCACAGGGATCTTAATATTTGTGTTGTCCTGCTGTTGCTGAAAACGTAGCAGCAGATGGTAGAGGCTACTGAGCCAACCTCTGAGTCAGAACTCCCAAGATCCCCAGGGTAACATGATACCCAGAGAGAGAGATTCAGATGGAAAAACCTGAGAGGACACGGTACAAAATCAGCCCCAAAATGTTTGTGCATTGGTTTGTCACTCTCTGGTGCTTCCTTCAGATGTTCTTGCCAGGAAAAACAGTATTCATGACTGGGCTACGAAATTACTCTGCACTCTCGGTCTTTATTTCTAAAAAGTGCAATGTTAGGATTCATATTTGTTTTAGCAGAATCACTCACTTTTCTTGTAATCCTTAACATTTTCTTCCTGAACTCAGGGAAGTGTCCTTTGGCTCTATTAACAGTGGGAATTAAACACTCTGACCCAAATTGGGAAAAAAAATTTTATTGACTTAAAATTAGTGGAAAAAAAAAAGGTTTTATTTACCAGCACTGCTTCTCTTACTAAAATGTCTTATATAATAAAAGTTAAAAATGTAGAGTCTGAGCATGGCGGTCAAGATTTATTTAACATGCTGTCTTACCAACCAGTTTTCCTATGACATTCCTTCACATAGCCTAATAAAAACTGGATTATGGTCTGGAGCAGTAGCTCAGCCGTTACTGTGACTACCGGCATGCTCAAGGTCATGGGTTTGACATACACAATGACGTGTCGGAGCAACAAAAAACAAATGAAACTAAGGTTGATATTCTCTTTCTCTCTCTCTCTCTCTCTCTCTCTGTCTCTCTAACCCTATTTAAAAAAAAAACTCCATTAAATGCAATGGAATTAAATGGAATGCCATCTTAGTGTTGATATTTTCCTTGAAAGAAGTAGAACTTTCTATAACCTAAGGACAGTATATGAAGTGACCCATGTGGCTGAGAATTGAAGCATAGTTCAAACTGAGCAAAATTTTAAAATAGCACCATTATAAATAACAGAAAGAAAAAATTTTTTTCAGGGCTGGGGATTGAACCCAGGGGATTGAACACAGGGATGATCTACCATAGAGCCTCATCCCCAACCTTTCTGTTTGGAGACAGGGTCTTACTAAGTTGCTGAGGTTGGTTTTAAACTTAGGATCCTCCTGCTCCCACCTCCCTGGGATTACAGGAATGCGCCAATACAACCTATAAGGAAAATTCTTAATGAGAAAGTCGGTAAGATTTTTTTCTAAGCCTCCAAGCAGAAAAAGAAAAAAATTCTTTTTTTAGTGAGTAGTTGATTAATATTTTAAGTGAAAGAACTAAAGTTATTTTCATGATACCCTTAAAAATGACAGACTAGTTTAACAGAGAAATAATTGAAAGACTACCTGTAGAACCTACTAGTAAATATGAAATGTTTTCAAAAACAAACAGAAGCTCTGTGTTTTGTCAACAGCTACCAAATGTTTCCTATATAATATTTTATTTCCTTAGCAGTGTAAAATTACTTCAAACTTTTGTTAAGAAAACTGACCATGGGCTGGAATGGTAGCTTGGCCGTTATGGTGCTTGCCTGCCATGTACAAGTCCATGAGTTCAAACCCCAGCTCCACATACACAAGGAAGTGTCCAAAGAATGAAAGTCACATAAAAACTAAATAAAAATAGCTTCTCTCGTTCTCTCTCTCACTGTCCCCTCTTTCTTTAAAAAAAGAAAAAAAAACTTATGGTGCTAACATAAAGCCCCACCACAAAATACAGTCAGTTGATTTCAAGACTATTAATTTAAAAGTTAGAAGGATCATATAGAAATTTCTCAAACCTCTATTGTAAATGTTCATGATAAACACTGCTCAGGTTCCTTTGGTCAAAACCAATCACTTTGGTTTCTCTCTCCACTCATCTGTGAAAACAAGGTATTAAAACAGTAAAATGGAATATGAAATTTGCGACTAATTCTCACAAAATGAGGCAGTTAAAAATTGTGTCTGTTCTCCTCTTTAGATTCAGGCTATTCACAAAAAAAAATTTACTAAAGAAATCACAAAAGTTCAAACATATCCAAATAACTAGGAGAAAATTAAGTAGCTATTGTTTTATTAGCATTTTGCTTCTCAATGTTTAAAGGTTGAGGTGGGGAAATCTCTGCTTATAAAAGTTCTAATTCTACTCTTCAGACTTTAAAACCATAAAATGTACTCAAGTTTTTTGCCGATGTTTTAATGGGGTCTAAAAGAACATCTTCTTTAATGAATAAAGAAATGTGCATGTGTGTGCACACACATTCCCTATTCTAGGTGATTTATTTTGTAAAATGCACATCAGATTTAAATTTTTTAAAGAATTTGAGACATTTTCAGAATGAGGAATTGTGGTTTCAGTAGCTTTATTGAGCTAATTGACAAATACATATTAACTCCATAATATAAGGTGTACAATTTGATAATTTAAGTAGACAGACACCCATGAAGTCATCACCACTATCAAGAAAATAAACATATCCATGATTCCTGAAGTCCTCATGGCACTCTGCAATCTCCCCCTTCCAACTTCCAGCTGGCTTCCTACCACAAGCCTCAACCAAAAGGCACTCTCAGATCTTTCTATCTGTGTGGATCAGTTTATATTTCCTTCAGTTTTGTATATGTGTGTATGCTTGCTGTCCATCTTCTCTCACTCAGCATAATTATTTTTTTAAAGAAAGAAAGAGGGAGAATGAGAAAGAGAGAGAGAGAATTGATTTTATTTTTTCTATCTGGTTTTTGTTTTTCCGGTTCTTAGTTGCGTATGTAGTGCTGGGGTTCGAAGCCCAGTCCTCCCACATGCTAGGCAAGTGCTCTACCACTGAGCCACTGCTCCAGCCCCTCAGCATAATTACTTTACTGATTTGTCCATAATGTTACATGCATCCATTAATTGTTCTTTTCTTTTTTACTGCTGAGTAGTATTCCACTGTTAGGATATAATAAAAACAAAGTCTTTTCCTTTATTGTTCATGGTTTTTTGTCACAGAAATTGAATTTTTTCTTTCTTTCTTTCTTTCTTTCTTTCTTTCTTTCTTTCTTTCTTTCTTTTTTGGTACCAGTGATTGAACCCAGTGGCACATAACCACTGAGCCACACCCCATTTCTAATTTTTTTTGTACTTTTTTTTAAGCGAGAAGGACAGTGAGAGAGAGAGAGAGAGAAACAAGAGAAACAATTTTTATTGAGTTTTTTCACATGGCTTACGTTGCTCTGACAGTTGTGTACTACTTGGGTGCTGGGGTTTGAAGCCGTGGACTTGCACATGCTGGGCAAGCACCATAAGAGCCAAGCCACTGCTCCAGGCAACCCCCCCCCCTTTTTTTTTTTTTTTGTACTTTTAGACAGAGTATCATTAAGTTGCTTAGGGCCTCATTAAGTTGCTGAGGCTGGCCTTGAACTTATAATCCTCCTGTCTCAGCCTTCCGAGATACTGGAATTACAGGCATGCACCACTACACCTGGCAAGAAATCTTTGCCAACCAATGATGACAACTGTTTCCCTCTAGAAGTTTTGTTTTATGTCCACCTTTACTTCAGTGATCCACTTCAAGAAAATTTTGATTATATAAATAGTGTGAGGTAAGGGGTTGGGTTGAAGTGTTGAAGTTCTTTTTTTTCTTCTTCTTCTTCTTCAATCTGACTTTTTCACAACCATTAATTTAAAAGATTATTTTTTCTCCATTTAACTGCCTTGCCTGCTAGGTCAAAAAGCAATTGACCATACCAAGGGTCATATGTTTTCTTTCTTTTGTGGAATCTAGAGAGGTAAAAGGGAAAGAAGATGGGGGGATCTCATGAAAATTGGAGATCAGTAGAATAGAGGAAAGGGACCTGGGAGAGGGAGGAGGCGAGGAAAAGGGATAATACTTGGAATGATATTAGCCAAATTATATTGTTATATTGTGTGAATATACAAATGTGTAACAACAAATGCCACCATCATGTACAACTACCAGGCACCAATACAAATGTGGAAAATAAAATCAATTAATCATTTATTCGTAGGTTTATTTCTGGATTGTTACATTAATTTGTCTGTCCTTATGCCCAAACCACTTGATTGATGTAAACTTTATAAGTCTTGAAATGGAGGAATGAAATTCTTCCAATTTAGTGATTTTTTTTCAAAGTTGTTTCTTTTGGGGGGGGTCACTATTCTAGGTCATTTGCATTTTACCGTGAATTTTAAATTCAGCTGTCATTTTCTGTAAATGTCTGTGAACATTTTCACTGGGATTACATTGAATCTACAGACTAATCTGGGAAGCGTTGACAGCCAACCAATTAGTGCATCTACTTATTTTGCCTTCACGTCCACCTTCCTGGCATTCGATTTATAACCCTTGCTCCTTCCATTTCCTAGTAGATCCTTGCCCTTTATTTTTAGCTTTTTTGAAACACTGCATTCTAAATATAGATCTTGCTTATACTATGGAAGTAGATTTTGCTTCATGAGTAAGAATTACAAGAATTAGTAAATAAAAATATAGAACATACAGATGAATTTGAAGTATTTCTAATCACTGTGCTTGTATACTTTGGCATAAAAAAATTGCATGAGATACAGTAATAATAATTTTTCATTGTTATCTGAAATAAATTTTTAGTATCTAAATTACATATGAAATATGAAACATAAGTGTAGGGCTAGAGTGGTGGCTCCGTGGTTATGGCACTTGCCCGTCACGCACAAGTACATGGGTTCAAACCGCAGCACCCATGTACACAACTGTCAGAGCAACGAAAGACATGTGAAAAACTCAGTAAAAATTGATTCCGTCTTTCTCTCTCACTGTCCTTCTCTCTCTCTCTCTCTAAAAATAAATAAATAAACAAGTGTAATCTTTAATTACATATCTCTGATGGTTTGGGTGTTCCTCATTTTGCAACATTTGGTTATGAATTCCTCATAGTTACAGTTCATTTTCTATTTATGTTGTAACATATCTTCTACAGTGATTGCAACTAATTAATTATTCATTTGTCCACTGAACAATCATCAATAAAAATGTGCTCAATATTAGCATTATTTGCAAGTATACTGAATATATATAATGGTATAAAATTAACACAGAATTGCTTTTCAAATTTTATTTGCTGTACATAATACATCATACATGGCATAACTTGCCTTTCCATCCTTTGGAATTACATCACATCTCTTGATCAGCAGGTTTTTCAAGATTTTCTGGTGACCAAAAAGCATTGTCATCAATTTTTATTCTCTTCTTCTACACTACACATAATGATTCTTATTATTCAACACAGTAAATTCTAGCCAGGGAAATTAGAGAATAAAAAGAAATAACGTCATCCAAATTGGAAGAAGGAAAATTATCTCCATTTACATAGTTAACATGTACAAAATCAAAAGATTCTACCCCAAAACTCTGCTAAACCTAATCGATTCATTCAGAGAAATTATAAGATAAGACACTCTAAACCTAAAATCAGTTATTTTCCTGCATTAATAATGAAGAATTTGAAAAGGAAATAACAAAACAATCCCATTGAAAACAATAGTGTTGGGGTTGGGGATTTAGCTCAGTGGCAGAGCGCTTGCCTAGGAAGCGCAAGGCACCGAGTTCGGTCCTCAGCCCTGAAAAAACAGAAAAGAAAAGAAAACAATAGCGTTGAACAGCATATAGTACTTATGAATAAACATTGGGATTTTTTTTTTTTTTCAGGGCTGAGGACCAAACTCGGGACCTTGCGCGTGCTAGGCAAACGCTCTGCCGCTGAGCTAAATCCCCAACCCCCTTATGAATAAACATAATCAGGGAAGTAAAAGACTTGTCCACTGAAAACTACAAAACATGGCTGAAATGAATCAAAGAAAATATAAATAAATGGAAAGACATTCTGAGTCTAGAGCTGGAAGACTTTATATTATTAAAATGACACCATCCAAAGCAATCTGCAAATTCAGTGCAATTCCTAATAAAATATCAATGAAAAATCTATCCTAAAATCGATATGAAATATTGAGGAATTCCAATTAGCCAATATAATATTGAAAAATAATAGTTAGATGATTCCCATTTCCTGATCTTAAACTTGACTGTAAATCTACAGAAGAAAAAAAAACAGTATAGTATTGGCATAAAGAGAAATAGGGGGGCTGGAGCGGTGGCTCGGTGGTTACGGTGCTTACCTGACATGCGCAAGTACACAGGTTCAAATCCCAGCACCCACATATACAACTAAGTGTCAGAGCAACGAAAGCCATGTGAAAAACTCAATAAAAATTGATTCCCTCTGTCTTTCTCTCTCTCACTGTCCTTCTATCTAAAGAGAGAGAGAGAGAGAGAGAGAGAGAGAAATAGGCCTATGGGATAGAATAGAAAGCTCAGAAATAAACTTCTGTGTTTATGGTTCATTGATTTTCACAAAGGTGCTATTAGGTGCTATTAGCCTGCGGCACCATTGAGAGGAGGAGAACAAGGTGGGGCCTGGTGAAAGTTAGGTCATAGAGGGTGTGTCCTTAAAGGGAATTTGGGGAATCCTAGCCCCCCACCGTGTGCTCACACACACACACTTACTTCCTGGCCACCTCTAGATGAGCAGCTTTGCTCCACCACATGCTCCCTGCCACAACCATTCTGTCTTGCCACAGACTCAAAAACAACAGAGCCAAGTGACCATAGAAACTTCTGAAACTGCCAGTCAAAATAAATCTTATCTCCTTTTAATTATCCCAGGTATTATTTCCCAGCAATGGAAAACTGACTGACTATGGTGCCAATACCATTCAAGAAAGGACAGTCTTTTTAACGATTGATAATGAGGAAATTGGATGTTTGCATGCAAAAGAATGAAGTTGGACCTTTACCTTATACCATATGTAAAAACTAAAAGCTAGGCATGGTGACACAACACACCTATAATCCAAGCTACTTGGGAGAGTAATGCAGGAGGATCACAGTTCAGACTCTGTCTCAAAAGAAAACTCAAAAGGGGCTGAGGATTTTGTTCAGTGGTAAAGCACCTCTGGATTGAATACACACACACACACAACTCAAAACTTAGCAAAGACTGAAATATAAGAGCTAAAACTGTAAAAATCTCAGCAGAGGGCTGGAGCAGTGGCTCAGCAGTTGTGGCGCTTGCCTGGCATGTGCAAATACTCGAGTACAAACCCCAGCACCACGTACACAACAAAGTGTCCAAGGAATGAAAGTTACATGAAAAACTGAATACAAATGGCTTCTCTCAGCAGAAAATATAGAGAAACTTCATGATATTGGATTTCACAATGATTTTTTTGGATATAACACCAAAGCACATAAGAAAAAATAGATTAAATGGATTGTATCAAACTTAGAAACTACTGTGCATCAAATGACACTCTCAAAAGAGTGAACAAGTGGCCCAATAAATAAGAGGAAACATTTTTAAATCATCAGATAGAGAATTAATATTCAGAATATTTAAAGAATACTTACAGGACTGCAGCAGTGGCTCAGCAGTTACAGCACTTGCCTGGCATGCATGAGGATCCAAGTTCAAACTCCAGCACCACATCCACAACTAAGTGTCGGAGCAACAAAAGCCACATGAAAAACTAAATAAAATTGATTCTCTCTCTCTCTCTCTCTCTCACTGTCCCTCTCTCTCAAAAAAAAAAAAGAATACTAACAAGTCAGTATCAACAACAAAAAGTGAGTTGGTTAGATGTGGCAGTGCACACCTGTAGTCCCAGTGGCTTGGGAGGCTGAGGCAGAGAAGGATTGCAAGTTCAAAGCCAGCCTCAGCAATTTAGCAAGGCCCTTGGGCAACTGGCTCATTTCATGTCTTCAAGAATCATCTACATTGGAGCATGTGTCAACACATTATTCCTTGTTAAAGCTAAATAATATTCCATTTACATATATATAAATCACACACATGTATAATATATACATTCACACACATATACATCATTCACACACATACATACATAATGTATATTATGTATTGCTCTGTATGTGTGTATATACATATATATATATATATATATATATATATATATATATATTGCATTTTGTTTATCCATTCATCTGTTGTAGGACACTTTGGTTGCTCCCACTTCCAGGCTAATATGAATGAACAATGTTATGATGAACAATGATATGAACAGGAATATTCAAACATTGCTTAATGATTGATTTCAGTTGTTTTGGGTATAAATCTAGAAGTGCAAATGCTGGATCACATGATAATTCTGTTTAAATTTTAAAGGAATTGCCCTATTGTTTTCCTCAGGAACTGTACCATTTTATATCCCCATCAACAGTGCACAAGGGTTCTAATTTCTTCACATCTTGCCTGACTTATGATTTTCTTTCCTTCATCATCTTCTTCTTCTTCATAGTGGCTGTAAGGTAATATTTCATTGTGGCTCTAATTCAAAACTCCCCAGTAATTATTAGTGATGTTAATTAAGCATCTTTTCATGTGCTTTTTGGCTTTTTTTTTTTTTTTTAGTAATGTTGGTTCAAGACCTTTGACATTTTTTTTTAATTGAGTCAAGGAAGTTCTTGCTATGTTGCTCAGACTGACCTTGAATGCTCATGCCACCCTCCAGTCTCAGCCTGCCAAGTAGCTGGGACTATAGACACATGCCACAACTCCCTGTTCCCCTGTTTTCATTAGATACCGTGGGTACTCAAATTCATACAGTCAGAAAGAAGAATTGTGGGTGCAAAAGGGTGGGGGGACAAACAGAATGGGGAGTTAATATATATGGAGTTTCTGTTTGAGAAGATGAAAAAGTTCCAGGATGAATGGCAGTAATGGCTTCACAGCAATGTGAATGTACTTAGTGACACTGAATTAGACACTTAAAAATGGTTAAAATGGTAAATTTTAAGTTATGCATTTACCTCAAAAAACATGTAGTAATCATAAGTGTAATAATCTACTTCAAGTTCTCTTCCTTTTCATAAATGGTGTCTCCTTTAAGAACAGCCTTGCCAGGTGTGGTGTCACACACATCTGTAATCTCTGTCACTCCAGAGGTGGAGGCAAGAGGATGACAAGTTGAAGGCCAGTGTAGGCAATTAGAGAGACCCTGTCTCAAAACAAAAGCTAAAAAGGACTGAGGATGTAGCTGAGTGGTAGAATACCCCTATGCTCAATCTCCAGTATCAATAAAAAATAGGGCTTTTAAAAAGAACAGGCTTAACACTTAAAGGACTCATTTTGTCAATTATTTCTTTAACGTGTCCAACAAGTTCTTTTAAATAATGCTTTCCCTATTACTAAGTAGATATTGAAAATTATGAACGAGAAAGTGGATTTTACTCAATGGATTACTTAGAAATCAACAAGAATTAAAGGGGCCCTTTTTGAGAAGGCATATTTTCAGTGTCTCATGCTGACATTTCTTTCAACTGGTATTGTTAAACTGTCAATAGATTTCTGAATGCGAAAAAAGTGAAGAATAAAGAATGCCAAGAAATGCAAACTCCTTTATTGGCTCAATCAGGATAAATGCTGAGGTAAGAGACAATTTTACAGCAATTTCTTCAATGTCAACAGAAGGACCATCAGGTGCTATCAAGCAACAATGTTCAGAACTGGCACAACAGCCAACAACTGCCTTGAAATCATTCATGCCTTGCTTCAACTTTGAATAAACACTGCCTGCACCTTACCTGTTGTCAAAAAACCTGTTTTTGGATTATTATTTGCCGCTATGGCCATCTCTTAGAGAGTGGAAAATTTAAATCATTGATATGCCAGGCACCGGACTTTACACCTGTAATCCCAATGACTCAGGAGGCTGAGGAAGGATGATCTGCAAGTTTGATGCCAGCTTCAGCAACTTAGTGAGGCCCTAAGCAACTTAGCAAGACCCTGTCTCAAGATAAAAAATAAAAAAGACTGGGGATGTGGCTCAGTGCCCCTGAGTTCAATCCCCAGAACCAAAGAATGAATAAGCAAATAAGTAAATCATTAATAATCTTCGTAATAGTAAGTGGAGCTGTTACAATTTTTTTATTGCAGCTTTCATTCTAGCATTCAAAAACTATACTTGCAACATTGGAATCAGAAATACAGCAGTTAAAAAAAAAAGAAATACAGCAGTTATATGAGTTGCAAGGCTAATGATGACACACAGTGTGGAAGACCCTTATAGTCTATTGTGATCATTTTTTCTTTATTTGAAAAAACTTTTGTTATACTATCATTTTCATTAGTACTAATTGAGGAAAGTATACATCCCTTACTAGCTGTTAATATATGCCAGTTAATATCTGATTTCCCGCTATTTTCAGTGTTGCATGCCATACAGAGAGTTTCAAAAGGGCCTTTCCTCCATTAATAAATTGTCCACTGTTCAGAAAATTCATCACAAAATTTACACTTGCATTTTGGTATTTGGGGTTTCAAACGCGCACACACACACACACACACACACACACACACACGTCTTAGCAACCACGATAGGAACTGAAAAGATGGAATGGACAATCTCACACGGCGTCAGCGTCCATTGCTTACATGTTTGACTGCTTATCTAACCATAAACTGGGGTTGCACCGTTGAAAGGGCTGCAGACTTGAAACTAAGAATTGGACTCAACACTGATGGAGGGTTGCGGGAAAGAATAACTACTCAAGGGGGCAGCCGGTCTCGTGTGAGCTTTGGGGAAGCTGACGCTCAGGAATTGGTGGACTTTCTCAGAGGGATTGACGGAGGACACGCAGCAGAGCTAGAGCGATCACTCGTTGAGACTGGTTCTCGCGTTACTTTGGCAGTGAGTGTGCTGGAGCGAGGCGCTGCCTGATTGGCTGTTGTACAGAAGCGCGCCACTGATTGGTGACTTTCTAGACTTGGGGTTATCACTGATTGGCTGGCTTTCAGAAATTCGGCTTTATCCTTGACTTGCTAATTTTCAGAAGCGAGTATGGCTGACTGATTTTCCGAGCGTGGGTACTGATGAAAAGTAACCTCTAACTAACGTGGTGACTTCTTCATGACTTGGGACTTTGGGAAAGAACAGTCTTTTCCTCTCTTGGATATGAAAATTAAGTAAACTTTCAGTCTCCCCTTTTGATCTTCCTTCAGTCAGACCTACAGAACAGAACACCCAGGATCATTGCCTGTGGAGGCAATCTTTTCAGCTAGTTGCTAATTAAGAGATTTAAGTGTCAATTCCAGTGGATGAAAAATAGCCTTGAGAGTTGAATTTGGGGGTTGGGGATTTAGCTCAGTGGCAGAGATCTTGCCTAGCATGGGCAAGGCCCGGAGTTCGGTCCTCAGCCCTGAAAAAAACAAAACAAAACAAAAAAGAGTTCAATTTGCGTGATTTATTGAATAAAGGTGAGTACAGGACTTAGATCTGAAAAAGTCAATAAAAGATGCAGGACAAATTAAAAATAGAGTATGTCTGGAATAGGCAGGTTGGCTGGTAATCCTATTTATGAGATCACTGAAAGTTGTTTTCCTTTAATCGTCCAAATCAATTGATATTTATTAACATAATTATCGTTGTTCTCAGTTATATCATAGTGCCTGGTGTTGTCAATTACGCTGTACAATCTCAGCTTTTCTGTTTCTTTCATTATCCAGTGTCTCACTTTTAAATTTTTCTTTTGGTGTTTAGGAAGGCTTGTATTATTTTTCTGGTGGTTACTTTTGTGTTACTACTTTAATAATGTCTTTAATCATTGTTCCTTGCTTATTCTTTTACTAAGAATCAGTTTTAAATTGCATCATTTTATTTGCATATTAG
Source organism: Aplodontia rufa (assembly GCA_004027875.1). NCBI lineage: Eukaryota > Metazoa > Chordata > Mammalia > Rodentia > Aplodontiidae > Aplodontia > Aplodontia rufa. Next base: position 81,683 of record PVKS010003189.1, on the reverse strand, counting down.
TTATATGGAATAGTAGGTTTCATTTTGGCATATTCCTACATGTACATAATTTAAGAAATTCACTCAAATTTCCCCTAGACCTTGAATAGTTTTATTTTTACTTTTACTTCTCTGTTATATTTTGGATATTATCCTGATATATAATGTGAAGTTTGAATTCAATGTTTTGTCCAAATGGTCATCCAGTTGTCTGACACTGCAATGAACTGAGTGCTTATGTCCCCCAAAATGCATATGTTAAAATCCTGACTCTCAAGGTGATGATATTAGAACGTGAGGAGTTAGGAGGGTGATTAGGTCATCAGAGAGCAGCCCTTATGAATGGGGCTAGTGTCCTTGTAAAAAAGACCCTAGAGAGCTAGCAAGCCCCTTTCCACCATGTGAGGACACAGTAGAAAGGCACATTCTATGAGGAAAAGGCCCTCATCACATAATGAATCTGAAGGCACTTGATCTTAGACTTCCCAGTTCTCCGAACTGTGAGAAATGAACTGTTAAGAACTACCCCATTGGGGCTGGAGCTGTGGCTCAGGGGCTGCAGTGCTTGCCTGGCACCACATAAACGAGGTCTCGGAGCAACAAAGGCCACATGAAAGACTAAATGAAACTGATTCCCTCTTTCCCTCTCTTTTTAAAAAATAAAATAAAAAAAGAACTACCCTATCGGGCTGGAGTGGTGGCTCAGCGTTTGCAGCCCTTGCCTGGTGTGTGCAAGGACACGGGTTCAAATCCCAGCACCACATTCACAACGAAGTGTCTGAGGAATGAAAGTCACATGAAAAACTAAATTAAAAAAAAAATGCTTCTCTCTCTCTCACTGTTCCCTCTTTCTTTAAAAAAAAAAAACAAAAAACAAAAAGAACTACCCCTTCTATGCTATTTCGTTATAGCAGCCTAAGTAGATGTCTTAGTTAGCTTTTTCATTGTGACTAAAAGGCCTTTCCCCCTTTTAAGATGTCTTCTTTAGCAAATATAAATTTTTCATACATATTCTTGTTTCTGTTTCTGGAATTTTTATAAATTCTACTCTTATCTAACACTATATGAATAGTCAAATATTTTAATTTTATTAGCTTTATAGTATGTTTTACTCTCTGGTAAAGATACCTACCTTCAAAGTTCTTGTTTCCCTAGGATTTTCTTTGCTTATTTATTTCCTTCTGAACTGTTTATGTCCAGAACATAACTCTTTCCTATTACTCTACCTGAGAACAGTACAGTAATGTGTAATAAAAGTCTTCAACATCTACTGCACTAGGAGAAAAATATGGAAGGAGTATATGGATCAAGGTTTCAAGAAAGGATTGAACAGACTGTGTTTAAGTGACTTTCACTTGTTTCAGGAAATGAATGACTATAGCATTTAACACACTTACTACTGCATTAATGCATACATTATACGCCATTGTAACAGCATTCTTGTTAATGCCATGGTATTTTTTAATAAAAATTATTTTGCTGTGTTTTTTCATAAAAGTATAATTGAAATGCACACATAAGCATTACTTAATGGTATAGGAATCTCTTCCATTAGTAAGGTAGTTATTTATGGGGTTAACAAATGGTTCCTGACAGTTTATATTCTTTCTCTCTTTTCAAGCCTAATGGGCTGTCTCCTAGTGCTCTTTGTTTTTATGTACTGCAGAGTACTTTAGAATTACATAATCTAGGGGCTGGATGCCAGTTGGTGATTTTTTTTTTTTAATAAAGAGAGGAGGACAGTGAGAGAGAGGGAAAGAGAGAGGGATAAAGAATCAATTTTATTTAGTTTTTCATGGACTTTCTTTGCTTAGACACTTCATTGCGTACATGGTGGCTGGGGTTTGAACCCATGTACTCACACATGCAAGGCAAGCGCCGTAACTGCTGAGCCACCACTCCAACCCCTACTTGGTGATGTTTTAAATCTAACCTCTCTCTTCTAAATGAGGAAACTGAAACCCAGATACATGGTTACTTGCCTAGTGCCCCAATCTGGGCTGCAAATCCACCTCTCCAAGTTGCTTGATGCTCATATAACCCTTGGAACTTCAAAAGCCCTCAGTGACCCCATCATACCCACCACTGTCTGCTCTTCTCAAATTTTCCTTTCCTTTTACTGAAAATGTACTACGTGAAATTCTCTTAGTGAAAATTAGTATGAATCAAAATCAAGTGGTTGTTGGATGGCTCCCAAGCAGAAGGTGTAACTTGGACTGTGTTGTTCCCTTTGGCCTGAGGGCAGTTCCTGGAGGAAGTTGGTTGTGAACACTCAGCAGATGGCACCCCAGGCAGGCAGAGGAATGAGTGCCTTGGTCCTGATGGGAGGATCTGGTCTACATAACACACAAGACACTACTGGCCCGTGCTTCTGCTATTTGGATCCGTGGCTTTAAATAATTTCTCTCCTTCTAGGAAAAGCTCCTCTGGAGTCTAGTTAATTGCTTTTGCTTTTGCTATGGACACAATGAAAATAACATTCATGGAATAAACTCAAGCTTGTTGGTTCTGCAGCTAGTCTTGCACCTTCAACTAATTATCTCCCTTCTCTAGTATCTGTGTACTATCTGTATTACATTCTCCTCATCCTCAGCCAGCAACCCCCACTGGTCTACGTCACTTGCCTTGAACAGCCTGAGCCCTTGGAAGCCATTCTGTCTCAACTGAATGAAGAATGCCATACTCAGCCACAGCTGCTATATTTCTACATTTAAATTGAGCAATCAAAATTGAGCAAGAGAATACCTACAGAACATTTGAGTGCCAAACACATTCTTCTTTGCTTTCATCACGTAAGAGCAATGAATTGCTAAGATAAGAAGCAAAAATTTCCCAGTTGAATCACTGGGAGTGATGGTAAATGGTACCATTCTTTCTTCAAAACTTGATCCTATTTCTTTTGGAGACGTGGGTCTATATAATGGTCTACGGTATAAGCTGCTGTCCCATTCTTGCAGCTTCAAAGAGCCGCTAGAGGCTGTTCTCCAGTCTATCAGAGGTTCTTATATCAGTTCTAACAGCTTCAGGTTGTTCTGATTTCTTTTAGCATTTTTCTAGTAGTTTGTTTCAGGTTTTTGGTTTTGTGCTGTTTATTTTGAGAGGGGGTCTCACTACACTGTTCAAGCTGGTCTCAAACTCCTAGGCTCAAGCATTCCTCTCACTTCAGCCTGCTGAGGGCTGGGACTACAGGCATGTGCTGCATGCAGGACTGCACTTGGCAGTTTCAGGCTTTACTTTCAAGTCTTCAGTGCATTTTGAGTTGATTTTTGTGTATGGTGTGAGATAAGACTCTAATTTCATTTTTCTGCATGTGAATATCTAGTTCTTCCAATTGCATTAACTGAAGAAAGTGTCCTTTTGCCAATGTGTGTTCTTGATACCTTTGTTGAAAATCAGTTGACTGGGTAAATTTATTTCTGGGCTGTCTATTCTGTTCCATTGGTCTATGGGTCTCTTTTTATGCCAGTATCCTGCTATTTTGGTTACTATAACTTTGTAGTATGTTTTAAAATCCAGAAGCGTGATGGCTCCTGCTTAGTTCTTTTTGATCAAGATTTGCTGTTTGTAGTCTTTCATGGTTCAATGTAAATTTTTGGATTTTTTTCTCTTATTACTCTAAAAACTGACACGGGATTGCAATGAATCTATAGATTGCTTTGGGTAGCATGAACATTTTAAAAGCATTAACTTAGGCTGGAGCAGTGGCTCAGTGGTTTAAGCATTTGCCTGGCATGTGCAAGGACCTGGGTTCAAACCCCAGCACCACATACACAACTAAGTGTCGGAGGAATGAAAAGCAGATGAAAATCTAAATGAAACTGAAACTCTCACATTCTCTATTTTTAAAAAAATTAAAGCATTAACTCTTCCTATCTGTGAGCATGGGATAGTGTTCCATTTATTTGTGTCTTCTTCAGTTGCTTGTGTCAGTAGTTTATGGCTTCCAATTTATAGGTCTTTCATCAGCTTGGCTAAATTTATTCCTAATTTAAAAAAAATTCACAGCTATGGAAAATAGGAGTTCTTTCTTGATTTTGTTTTCAAATAGTGAGTTAGTATACGGAAACACTGCTGGGTTTTGTACATTGGTTTTGCATCCTGAAACCTTACTGAATTCATTTATTAGTAAATAGGTTTATGGCAGAACATCCAGGTGTTTCCATATGTAAGATCATGTCATCTGCAGACATATCATTTATTCCTTTCTGATCTGGATGCCTTATATCTTTTTCTCTTGTGTATCAGTGGCTAGAACTTACAATACTACGTTGAACAGAAATGGGGAGAGTGGGCAACCTTGTCTGTTCCTTAGAGGAAAAGCTTTCAACTTTTCATCATTGAATATGATGTTATCTGTGGGCCTGTCATACATAAACTTTATTGCATTAAGGTACATTCCTTTTATACTAATTTGATCAGAATTTTTATCTTATAAGAATATTAAATTTTGTCAAATCATTTTTAGGCATCTATAGAGATGTTCATATGGTTTTTGTACTTCATTCTATTAATGTGGTTTATCATTGACTTGAATTGTTGAACCATCTTGGGAGGATTTAATCTACTGCAGTCTTTTTAACTTTACTTCTTTTTAGAGACAGGGGAGAGAATCGATTTTATTTATTGTTTCTCCGACACTTGTTGTGTATGTGGTGCTGGGGTTTGAAACCGAATCCTCATCCATGCCATGCAAGTGCTTCAACTGCTGAGCCATCACACTACCCCCACCACTGGTCCATTTGAATTGATATAGAACAGATAAATATGACAGCTCCCAGGTCTGTGGACTATATTATGATAAAGGGTAGAAGAGTTAATATGGATCTCAAACAAGACTCTAAATATATGCTGTTTTCTTTCTTGTGAATATAAACTCCCTCTAAGCATTGCTTTAACTATTGTGTATGTGTATGTGTGTGTGTGTGTGTATGAAAATATGTATATATAATTTTCTCAAGTTCATTCAATGTTAAATATATTCCAATATAAACTTTCTTCTTGGTTCTGTGAATTATTTGGAAATATGTTTTCAATTTCTAAAATTTATGGATTTTTGATACCTTTATTATTGATTTCTAATAATAGTGGTTTGTATTTTGTAGATGAATATAAAAATTAATATCTTTAGGACTAATGTTTTTACAAATATTTCAAGTGTGCTTGGAAAAACCTAATTCTTTGTTGGAGAGTCTATATTATCTATATAATCTATATAACCTTATTAATTTTATGTCCACTTAGCTGATTACTGAGAATGATGAGCTAAAATTTCACTGTATTTGTAGATTTGTCAATTATTCTTTGTAGTTATATTGATTTGTATTTACATATTTTGATGATCTTTTATTAGGTATCTATACTTTCAGAATTGATATATCTTGTCAATTTTTACTAGTGTTATTTTGTAGTAGTGTAAAGGATGTTTGATTTCTGCGCTGATCCAGGAAAGTGATATGACCACAAGGTGGCAGTGGCACACACAAGATTTGATTGGTTTGCCTGGAGTGAGGGGTGGGGAAGGGAGAATGAAGCTAGGAGGTGCTCACAGCAAGAAACTAGAAAATGAGGCCTGGGGCCAGGGTGCCAAAGGGAGACAATGCAAGGGAACTCCAGGAGGAAAGAAGGGTCAGAGAGGGAGCATAACTGTCCCAAAGATGTCACCCATCAGCATGGCACAGAGTCTCTCTGGGTGAGAGAATTCTAAAGGGCAGCAGCAGCTTGGAGTCTTTTTATAGCCCAGGGCTTTTTATCTGTGGCAACCAGATTTTGGGGAGTTTCACAGGATATGTAAAGAAAGCAAGTCCTAAAAGGCTAATAATCTGCTCATTTGTGCTATTTAAAACAACCAGATATGTAAATTTTAAGTGTGGTTATCAGTGGGTTTTTTAAAATGATAGTATCTGTAAAATTTTTAATTGTACCTATGATGTACAGTGTAATAATTCAATACATGTGCACAAAGTGTAATGATCAAATCATGATAGCATTTCCATCTCCTTACACATATTAAAAATAATTTTTGGTTAACTCATAATTGCACATGATATGGGGTACAGTGTGATTATTTACATGATTATTTTCAGTACAGACTGAACATATTAGAGTAATTAGTATTTCAATCTCCTTGTCATTAGTTTGTTTAGAAGAGACTCTGAGCTCCTCTCTCTTCCAGCTGTTAGTAAAATATTTAATAGTTTACTGAGAACTATAGTTGCCCCATTGGGATAGAGAACACTACAACTCATTCCTTTTATCAAACTGTTTTAGTACCCATTGTCCAACCTCCATCTTCATTCCCCATGCCCCTTTATCAACCTCTAGCAAATCAATACCACAATGAGTTATCATCCCATGCCAGTTAGAATGGCTATTAACAGAAAGATTTTTTCTTAAATGCAAAGATGTAGAAAAAAGGAAACTCTCATATACTGTTGGTAGGAATGTAAATTAATACAACCACTATGGAGACATTATAGAGGGTCTTCTAGAAACTAGAAATATGTTTCAGCTTTCCCATTTCTGGGTCCTCATCGAAGGAAAATGAAACCAGCATACCAAAGAGATACCTGCACTTCCATGTTTATTGCAGCACTATTCATAATAATTAAGAAGATAGGGAACCAATGTCATGTTATTTGTGGCAAAATGGATGGAACAGGACAGGATGTTAAATGAAGTTAGACACAGAAACGTAAATACTATACACTCTCATATGTGGAAGCCAAAAAAGTCTGTCTGAATGTAGATTGATTACTGATAGGCTTCTGAGCTAAAGGGTCTCGTCTTGCTGTGATAACAACCCAAGGGGTAAGTACAGAGAGGCTATTCTTGCCTTAGTAATGTAACATAAAGTGACTTTTTTTTTTTTAAGACAGAAGAGGGACAGTGAGAGAAAGGAGAGAATCGATTACTCAGACACTTTGTTGTGTACATGGTGCTGGGGTCCCCATGAGTGCCAGCCAAGCACGGTAACCACCAAGCTCCAGCCTGACTCTATTCTTTTTTGCTCAACATTATTCACATAATTTTATTTCTTTAGGTTTTTTTTTTTTCTGATAGTTTACTGTTAACCATGCTGCAATTTTCCCTGTATTTATTGTATGTTACTGATATTTGGCTGTATCTTTTTGTGCCACTTTACCTTTTGCCATATTTGGTTTTTCATCTTCAGTCTCCTATTTTTCTTTCTCTCTTTACTTATTAAGTCATTTTAAAATTCATGTCACATAAGATAATTTAATCAAATTTTAGATGCTCTTGTGATACTAACATGAAATTTACTAAATTTAGATTTATATTTCCACAATGGTAATTATTCTTCTCGTGTGATTAAATCTTGCTCAATTGTTTTCGTAACTTTTCAGAAAAGGTACAGTACTTTTACTTGGTAAGTTTATTTTAACTTTTGGTTTTTGTTGTTGTTGTTTTTTTTTTTGTTTGTTTGTTTTGTTTTTGCGAGTGTGAATGAAATATTTTACCATTAGCATTTCCAGGCATTTATTGCTAATTTATTTTATATAGTCATCTTGTTTCCAAATGGCTCGTTTTTCCTATATCACTACAATTTCCTAGGCATGTAATCACATCAACAAAGTTTTCTGTTTTCCTATATCTATAGTGATAATTTCATTTTAAAATCCCAGAGTTGAAGGCTCTAACTTTTAAATTTGCTTAATGAATGTGACTGATACATATCTTTAGTGTGACTGTGCAGAGGAATCTGAGGGGATTAATGGAAAATTACAGGAAATTTGAAATTCTGGCAAATTGTTTTTTGACATTTTTATTTTTTAGTAATTATGCAGTTTACTATCCTTTTCCCTTTCTCTATATTATTTTGGAAAATGATAGCCTTATAATAGAGATGAGAAATTTGTTAACATTGTGGCTGATCTACTGGACCAGTGTTCTAAGAAAACCTTGTCACAAATATGCTTTCTCTTAAAAAAAGAATTAAAGAGAGGGAGAGAATATAGGAGACTGAAGATGAAAAACCTAATACAGCAAAAGGTAGTATGTGGCACAAGAAGATACAGCCAAATATCAGTAATATACAATAAATACAGAGAAAATGGGTTAACAATAAACAGTATCATAAAAAAACCTGTAATTGTTTAAAACAGAATTTTTTAGTGGCTCAGTGGTTCAGTAGTAGTGTTTGCCTGGCATGCTCAAGGACCCAGGTTCAAATCCCAGCACCACCTACACAACTATGTTTTGAAAAAACTAAAACCAAATGAAAAAACGAAATTGATTTTTTCTCTCTCAAAAAAAAAAAAAAAAAAAACACAAAAACACCCCATAAGTTTTTAGTAAGCAATGAATCAAGCATTCACACCAAAGGAAAGTTAGAGTGATAGAATCTCTGACTGAAAGGTAAGACTGAGGTTTTTCTTTGGTGTGTGTGTGTATGTGTGTTGTGTGCTACCCGGGGTACTTACCCATTGAGCCACATTCCCATCCTGCTTTTATTTACTTTTGAGAAAGTCTGAGTTGCTGAGGCCGGCTTTGAACCCACAATCCTCCTGCCCCAGCCCCAGAGCAGCCGGGATTATAGGTATGCACCACCATGGCCAGCATGATTAGGTCTTTGTAAACCAATTTTCAATGTCTTAGACTACTAAATGTCTTAAACTACTAAAACTGTATAACTGCTAATAATTAATATGTACTAATCTGTCCACTGTATTAAAACGATGTTGGGCTGGAGCTGTGGCTCAGCGGTTTCAGTGCTTGCCTGGCAAGCACGAGGACCCGGGTTCAAACCCCAGCACCACGTACACAACTAAGTGTTGGAGCAACTAAGTCCATGTGAAAAACTCAATAAAGTTGTTTCTCTCTTTAAAAAAAAAAAAAACAAATAAAATAAAATAAAACGATGCTTGCCACAGTGACATTACTTTATAAACTGAGCTTCCAGTAAAAGACCATTATGACACCACCTCAGATACAGCAGTATATTTAAAATCTAACAGTCACAGGTGCCCTGTGATCCAACCTGGGTGAGGCAAGGGCACTAAGGCAGTCCCAGATGGCTGCGTACATGGTTTTTAAACATTTTTTCATCCTCCCTAATGTGAAGGAGGTCATGTAACATGATTCATGTCACCCTTGCTTTATTAGTTTTCCTTGTATTTTAACAAATTTAATTATGTGGTCAATTAGTCATTAATTGAAAAATATTTCAACTGAATGGAAAAATTTCCTGTGATAAAGCCTCCATATACCAAGAAATGAGTCAAAGTGTATTCTGCTTAAGTTTTCCATCTGAATACACCATGTTAATCTCTAAGCACTGAACTATTTAATGTGGAAATTATCACTAAATGAAGCACATATCCTACCTTTTTAAATACCACACACTATTTATCCTGGTTCAGATTCATCACTAAACATCACTTGTCTAATTTGATCAGGGTGATGTCTTTAAGGATTATGGTGTGTAGGATCCTATATGAAAGCTGCTATGCTTTTAATGTTCTCTTTAAATTTATCCTTTGGTTGTCTCTCTTGATGTCAGATATCAATCACATTTGGTTGTTTATCTGCCTCTAGCAAAACACTGTCTGTACTTGTGATTTGTTCAGGAGAAATAAGATAAGGAAACTAGTTAGAATTGGATGTGAAACAAGAACATAGGACCCTGAAGATGGAGAGCTGAGGGGCTCTTTTGAATAATGTACAAACATAAGTGACATCTTTCTTGGACTTCTCCAGACTAGTCATACTGCCCCACATGAATTCTAAATGAGAGATGTGCAATTAGTTAGATGTTTCTGGTAGGTATCAAATAAAATATTCACCATGATTTCTTAAGAACCCTGTTAAACAGTGGAATTTTGAAATTATTTGGAAAGGAAGAGTCTGACAACACATATGTAATGGATGACTGTGGGACTGAAGTGGGGAAGGCAGAACTATATAGATCAGCAGTTGGCTTAATTGGCTTCCTATAAACTTATTAACAAATTCAGTTACAAACTACAAAAGCACTTCAGTGAATCATAACATAAGGTTGAATTGTAATGTGCTTGTCATATACAACTTGCTTAATTATCTACACAAATGAATCATTAATACTTCAAGCCTGCTAGCCTTTTAGACACCTGATATTTATGTAATGGTGGGTGCCCATTTGCTGAGTAAAGGCATGAGTAGCTTTCTAGGTAAACAGGAGAGGCAATCCTAAAAACAATCATCAGACAGTGTTTCCTGAAGGTCTACAAATCTAAATCATGTATTTCAAGAGCTAAGTTATTCTATCGTTATCAATTCAGATGCATTTGGTGTCTTTTAAGTTACACATGACAGAATACTAGGAGTTGATAGCAACTAATAAATACTACTTATGTAAAACAGCCATGAAAATAACAGCTTGTTACCAGCCCTAGGCTTCTGAAAAATTTACACAGACAGGAAAATATCTAGCATACCTCTTTAAACATATTTTTAAATGGCAAAATGAGAGCATAACCATTTTGCTTTTGGTGCATTAAAATTACCTTTTATGATAATTCATTTTCAATTTTTAAGTGCTTTTATTAGATGAGAAGTTGACAATTACATTTTAGACTACACATTTTTAGTAAATTTACCTTATGTGAAATCTTACGTATGGAAACCACTAGAACATGTTTAAAGACATGTTGCTGAGATCTCTGTTCCCTGCTCCCACTCTGGGGGAAGTCTGCTCTTTTCCCTGTGATTTGTTGTGATTTTCTTAACATAAAATCTGTCTGCTATGCTTAAAAACAAAACAAAACAAAACAAAAAAACCATGTTGCTGTGTTACAGTGAATGATTTTACAAAAAAAAAGAAGGCAGGCGGGGGGGGGGGGCTGAAGTGGTCGCTCAGTGGTTGTGGCACTTGCCTGGCTTGTGCGAGGACACAGGTTTGAACCCCAGCATCATGTACACAACAAAGTGTCGGAGCAACCAAAGCCACATGAAAATCTAAATAAAATTGACACCCCCCCCCTTGCTGTCCATCTCTCTTTTAAAAGAAAAGCATTTCATGAGCACAGACAAGGATAGCTAAACTTTTGGTGAGAAGGTCTTTCCTTAAAGTCTTGTGACCAACCGCAGAAAAATAACTGGACAGTGAAGTGTTAAATGAAAGTCCCTGAAAAAAGAGCCAAAGAAGTGAGAGCAATGTTGTATTTCTCTTCCACTGACAAACAGGAAGAAGAAAGAGCAACAATTTTGGACTTCTTAAAAACCACACAGACTTTCTAACTTTAAAATTCTTTAAAATTCTGGTCATGAGAAAGTTAAGATTAGGCAATAGAACCTACTGACATTACAAGTAATAAATTCAAAACACAAATGCCATGCTTAGTGTATAAATGCTCAATTATATTAGCAGCTTTGCTACTGGAAAAATTAAATGTCTGACTCCTGTACCTCTTCATATAAAAAGAAAACACAGTGAACTATATGGATTATACCTTTAATGGACAGTCTTAGCCAGGCACTGTGGCTCATGCCTGTAATCCCAGCATCTCAGGAGGATGAGGCAGGAGGATTTCAAGTTCAAGATCAGCCTCAGCAATTCAGTGGGGTCCTATGCAACTTTGAGACCCTGTCTCAAAATAAAAAATAAAAAGGGCTAGGGATGTAGCTCAATGGTAAAGCACCCTAGGTTCAATCACTAGTACAAAAAAAAAAAAAAAGACTAACTTTAATTGTAATGTAAAATTAGTCTCAATTGTAGGCTATAAAGATTACAGAAGTTTTCAAGATTCTTCAGTAAATTTATTTTGAAAAAATTTTGCTTTAACAGTTTATACTAGAAAGAGAAAATGTTCATGTAAACATCATTTTGAACTCTGAACTATTTAGCATTTTAATCTGAATTCAGACATGCTTTTATTTCTAATTGACCTTCAAACTGCAGCAGTTTAGCTGTTAAGTGTTCTTGCCACCCTACCCCAGCTGTCATCGAATGAACTAGCTCAAGACAAACAACACACACACAACATGTCTTGTAAAATAAACAGATCTTTTATAAAGTAAATAACTGTTCCTCATTGGTACTTTTTATACCCAGTTTAATTCTTTTCTGAAATTGGAATATTCATATTAATGAGACAATAATCTCTCTAAACCAGAGTTTATCTCTGTAACCTCAAATAATTCTTGATGGCAATATTTTTCTTAATTCACCTAAAAAAGTAAAGTGTGTGGAAGGTCAAAGGAGGATAAAATTACTTCAAAGGATCAAAACAAAATATGAAAAATAATATATTTAAAAATGTAGGGGGAATTTTAAAGTACAGATTCCGTTGAAATATTACTGTTAAAAGAAACAGCTTTGTATGCATTGCCAAAATTTTGATTTTCTCAATTAAAATTAGAAGTATTGATTTTATTGCTTGAAGATACATTATTTCTTTGAAATCAGAATGAGGTTTGATAATTTAACTTCCATACAAATAATTCTGAATGTACAAAGTATCAAATATAAACAGCAGTGTAACAAGAAAATAAATTGGCAGAAATAATTCAACCAGTAGTAATAATTAAGACCATCACCTCAAAGATTTTCTATACACAAAGAATGAGAAAATACTGTTCTAAGATTTTAGAGCACACACTGAATCAATCCAAAATCGCCACTATTACACTTCTTTCTTCTTCAGTATGAGTGGACCCACATTATCTCCTGTCAATTCATTGTGTTTATTATGGGAACCATCACAGGCAGGAAACTAAAAAGAAAAAAAGAATTCGTATTATTTCTGATATATGATGGAGTAGAAATATTTGTGATATGCTTTTATAAAGAAAGCACATCACTTGCTAAAACAATTTTTTCATCAGATAGCTTTCCTGAGTAATAGATATATTCTACATCTAATCTAACTGGTTTCTGATACCACAGCAAATCTAACAAGCTACATAATTAACTCATTATTTGATTTACATTTTAAATAAAAATCTGGATGAGCCATATAAAGTTTAAAAAGGAATCAAAGATAAGTTCTTGGTCTCCGTGGAGTGCTAAATTTGAGCTTCTCTTAAATTATTTAAATTTTTAAAGAATGGAATATAAATTTAAGTTATTCTACAATGTTTTCTTACTGTAAAGATTACGCACACTGGGCTGGTTCGGTGGCTTGGTGGTTACAGCACTTACACGGCATGCGAGAGTACACGGGTTCAAACCCCAGCACCCATGTACATAACTAAGCGTCAAAGCAACGTAAGCCATGTGAAAAACTCAATTAAAAAAAAATAAAAATTGATTGTCTCTCTCTCACTGTTCTTTTCTCTTTAAAAAAAAAAAGATTATGCATACTATGGAATTTTTTTTTTAAGTGAGAGGGACAGTGAGAGAGAGAGAGAATAATCAATTTTATTTAGTTTTTCATGTGGCTTTCATTGCTCTAACACTTTGTTGTATATGTGGTGCTGGGGTTTGAACCTGCGTACCTCCACATGCCAGGCAAGCGCCTTAACTGCTGGGCTCCAGCCCCCATACTATGGAATTTTTGAAAAAACTTTCAATTTATTTTAAAATTTCATTTATAATCCATCCCGATTTATGTACAAATATTAACATGTTGTTATATTTCTTCCTCTGCATTTTCCATGTGTATTCACTTTTTAAAAAGAAAATTGGGATCATGCATTTTTTAACTTATATTAAATCAGGATCTCACATTATTAAATATTCCTTAAAAACATAATTTGTATTGTCTTCCACAATTTGTATTTTGCTATACTTTAATTGTTCTCCTATCACCATATATTTAGCTTCTAAAATTTTATTACAAAAGATGCTGTAAGGGGTTGGAGCAGTGGCTCAGTGGTTACAGTGCTTGCCTGGCATGAGTGAGGATAAGGGTTCAAACCCCAGCACCATGTATACAACTAAGTGTTGGAGCAACAAAAGACACATGAAAAACTGAATAAAGGTAATTCTGTCTTTCTCTCTCACTGTTCCTCCCCCTTTGAAAAAATAAAATGCTGTGATGATCAACTGTATTTGGAATCTCAACCAATGATTGAAGTAGTACAAGAAAACAGATTTCATCAATACTCATCACTCCAAATTCCTTTCACTAACAACCATCAGTAATTATAGCTAACATTTATTAGTACATCCTATGTAGGACATTTTACATGCATCATTTTACCAATTTCCCAAAAGTATCAGCAATGTTGATATAGTAGCAATTTTTTTCAAATGCTGAAAATTAGATATTAAAAATTTACAGCTGGGCACTGACAGTTAATAGGTAATTCACAACTGGGCATGGTGGTACATGCCTATAATCCCACCAACTCAGGAGGCTGAAACAAATGGACTGCAAGTTAAGGTCAACCTAGGCAATTTAGCAAGACCCTGTCTCAAAATAAAAAATAAAAAGGGCTGAGGATGTGGTAAATGCCACAGGACTCAAGCCCCTGTACCCAATAAAAAGTAACCTGCCCAACCAAAGATGGCAACTTGCCTAACTTGCCCCAGTGACAGGCATCAGATTTGAACACTATTAAAAAAAAAAAAATGAGGGGGAAAGTAAGAGAGAGAGAATCAATTTTATTTATTTTTTTACCTGCCCTTTTTTTCTCTGACACTTCGTTGTGTACGTGGTGCTGGGGTTTGAACTCACGCACTCGTGTGTGCCAGGCAAACGCCATAACCCCTGAGCCACCACTCCAGCCCTTGAATACTCTTCTGACTCCATCACTTAAGCTCTTTTCCACTACATCCTCTCTCAAAATTTAAATGCATTTTAAAATATATTACTCTAGACAAGCATTGAGAGAATAGCCAATTTCTATCCTTATTTTTTGTTTTAACTTTTCTATGTAAGTAGCATCAAATTGAAAAAGCAAACTAATTTAGGAATATGGACTTTCAATACTGACTACTATGGAAAAATCTTTCATCTCAGAGAACCTCATAACTGGGAATTAAGAAAGAAAACAATCTTACTCCACAAAATGTCACTGTACATGTAAATGGACATCTTACCGTCTTAGAACGCCAACACCTGCAATAAGCTGCTTTAGTAAGACATAAATCTTCAATGTTTATTTCATTCACCACTTTGGGGTTTTCCTTTTGTATTTTAAGGTTTATCAAGCTATCCTTCTGCTGTTTTTTCTTCGGGAGGAATGGACGGACTGCAAGGTAGCCAAGTAGTGCAAGTACACCAAGGAAAGGCAATAATCGAAGCCATTCTGAAACTAAATATGTACATATTTGTCAGAATCTGCAATGTTCTTGTAAAAGAACACAGAATAACATGTCTAGTTTGGTCCTTGAGCTTATTCTTTGTGATCTCTCATTAAACTTACCTGTAAAACTGAAAATAAATCATACAATAAATCAACCCAGCTCTATCTAGGACTACTTTATTTATGGGTTAAGTTATTTATGGGTTTATTTATGGGATTCATGAAACCAGACACGTAACATTTTCAGAAATAGGTCCTATTTCAAATATTCTTTCATTGTACCCATTAAATATATTTGTGTCTGTTTTTACTTTTATCAGGAAGTATATTAACCATATTTATAAACAAAACTCAATATGATACATTTAAGTTTAGAAAACATTTCACTCTTTTCTACTTAACGCCATGTTTAAAATCATGTAACAATTTCCAAAGTTTTATCACAGATAGAAATGTCTTCAAATGCTTCAACTTACATTTTTTGTAAATGTTCCTGAAGAACACCAAAATGTTTTGTAAAAGCCACTATTTTACTGAACTGAAGCTTTTGTATATTGAATGTTCTCATTTTAAAACAATTAGCTTATAAATGGCCCCTGCATATCCAATGTATTTGCTAAAACAGTAGTCATGTAATAAATGTTTTTTGAATGTAGAATAACATTAAGTATTATTCTACATATTTACAAGAAGGGTAAATGGTTAAAAACTAAGAATGTAAAGATGAAAACCATACCTTTGGACTCTTAAACATAGCATTTCCTTTCTATTCCCACAAATCTCAGGGGGAAAAACAGTATTAATTGTTTTAAAATCTACTTCATGAAATATTACTCTGAATACTTAATTCCTTGGTAAAACACTAATATAATAAGAAGAGGTACTATTATCTCCTACAGCAAAATAATAACTTATAAAGCAGTTTCAGTGAAATCTATTTTTTGAAGTGATATGAGTCCAAAAACTTTACAAAGTGAAACAACACAGCCTGTAAAGCTCAATTCAAATCACTTTACTACGCATGATTTATATTGAAGAAATATAAAATACAGAATATTCAAATAAGAAATGTTAAAAAAAACTTTTTAAGACAGGTTTTTTGGCTTTAAAGTTACATATATTGAGATTTGGGGGCAAAACACACTATCTACTAATTGTAAAATATTTTAAAATAATTCATATTTTTAAGGCATACTTTAGAATTAAAATGATAAAAATAGCATTCTTTGTACAAATTTTGGAAAATTTAGAAAATTGGGGCTGGAGCAGTGGCTCAGTGACTACGGTGCTTGCTGGGCATGCGGAAGGACACAAGTTCAAACCTCAGCACCACATACACAACCAAGTTTCAGAGCAACGAAAGCCATGTGAATAATTAAATAAAAATTGATTCTGTCTCTCTGTCCCCTCTTTCTTTAAAAAAAAAAAATGAGACCATATTGTAAAAGTCTATATCCTAGTTTTTTCACTTAATAGTACATCAGATTACTATTTTCCCAATTCCTTAATGACATCTGGAAGCACGGATTTTGGTGGCTGCTTCCACCTACTATGTCCCCCCATCACAATTTAAGAACTATAAAAATAGCAAACTTATTTGTCTGGATCATTACTGTATCCTCAGTAGCTAAATAATGCCTGGCTCAATTTATTTAATTTGCTTTTTAAGTAAGGCATATACAATTTACAGTTCAGTTTGTTGAGCTCTGTTAAATGTTCAGTTTGATGAGTTTTGAAACTATCAGGACCTGTAAATACCACCAAAAATAACCTAAGTTATTCTCTCCATATATATGCTACATGTAATACTTTTATCATCCCACAGTTTACTCCTATGTCTTTTCAGAGCACCCTTTCTGATTTTATCATCAATTTAAGTGCTTAGTAACTTCTGCATGAGGAAAGCTGATCAATTTTCTATTGCCTACTATTTATTTTTACTTTTTTGCCATGTAATTATTAAGAATCCACAATGTGGAAACACTGTAATCCAATTGCAGCAGTTATCTTATTGCATCTATATACCCAGTGATTAGTCCAGTGCCTGCCTGGGACAAAGCAGGACTTCAGTAAATAACTAAGTTAGTTTATCTGTGGTATAAGTCCAGATTTTCATAAACTTGAAGTCAGGTTTCTTTCATCAGGAAACAGGAATAACAATATTTACCTAGTACCTCCTACATTCCAGTTATTGCTCTAAAAGATGGGGATATGGGATAACAGATAAGGTCCCTGCTCTCACAGGAAAGAGGAAACAGACTATTAAACAAGCAAACAAACAATATAATCACAGACTACACTAAGAACTATTAAGAAAATAAACAGGATGATATAAAAGCAAAAGACTAACCTGGGGGGCAGAGCAGTAGATTGACTGCAACTTTATATAAGGGGGCTAGGAAAGGTTTCTAAAGAAAGGACCTTTCCAGGCCTAAAGAATGAGAAGCCAAGGACTCAAACACTTGAGAGCAGAACTTTCATGGCACAGATAACAGTGTGACAAACATCTTTATAGCATTCTTAGAGGAATAAATGAAGTAGGAAACCACTCGATAAAAACTATAGAATGGGGGCTGGAGCAGTGGCTCAGCGATTTCAGCGCTTGCCTGGAAAGCAGAGGACCCGGGTTCAAACCCCAGCACCACATACACAACTAAGTGTTGGAGCAATTACAGCCATGTGAAAAACTAAATAAAGTTGTTTCTCTCTTTCTCTGTCTCTCTCACTGTCCCTCTCTCTTTAAAAAAAAAACTATAGAATGCTATTCAAAAGAAAGATATTAATGCAGTGTACCCTAAAGCTACAATTATATAAATCTGTCTCCTCTTCCACTAAACAAAAAGATCCTTAACTCCTTACCCTTTACCAGATGTAAATAAACCAAGACTTTGATAAATTTTAGCTGAATTAAGTTGTACTCCATTAAACTGGCATTGCAATAACTCTTATTAAGATCTAGACTTGCTTACCCTTCTTCATGGTTTATGAATGGTAACAGTGTTTAGTTAAAATGCAGGAATACTGTTCAAAATTTTTAAGAAAAAATTTTCAGTACCCTCTACAACTATAAAACCTCATTAATACATAAAGTGATGCGACAGTACTGAAGATTCCAAAATTACACACAATCCTATCGCAAAGGAGTTGTCCATCCAATATGCAATACAGACCTTTACAAAAGGATTAGTGGACTATGTGGTATTGGCAGTCACATACAAGCAATGCAGAGGAAGTGATTATTTCATTGCTGAGATGAGCAAAAATTTTATTGGTTTTGACACCTAACCAGGTTTCTGAAGGATGAGTAAGATTACAGAAGCTTTTAGGCAAATGAAAGAAGCTGCATTCTAAGCCGAGGAAACAGCACTGACAAAGGCACAGAGAGATGGCAATCATGAAAGGTTTGGACAACTAAGCTCCATGGTACTTATGAAAGATGAGAGGGACTGTAGAGGCAAGCAGGTGATGAAAAGCTCTGATATGCAACAGACAGGTAGGAATCTATTCTGTGAATAGGAAACCACAGAAATATTTAAATATTAATGTACCTGGAAATTAATTATTAATGAAAAAAAGCTGATATCTATTGGAAGACAGATTAGAGAGTGGCCATCAGTAAGAGAGAGAGGAATGGTGGTGGGAAAACATGAGGGAAAACAACTTAGTTAGAAATACAATGAAACAGTCCAGAAGAAAATAATCCCAGCTGAAACTAAGGCAATGGCCACTAAAGCAGAGAAAACAGTACAAATTGTAAGAAAACATCTATTTGTATTCCCTAAAACTACCTCCAGCAATGTGTTGTGTATGCATTTTAAGGATAGTCCATAGCTTTCACCAGGATCTTAGATCTGTGATCAACCTCCATGAAATTTAAGAACCACTACCTCAAGTAGTAAAATCAATAGGCTTCAAAGGTACTGGAGCGTGAGATAAGTATAGGAAGTGAAGCTCCTTACTAATTCCAAGATTTCTGGTTTCATTTTATAGATGGATGGAGGTTTCTAATAAAAACAAAAACAAACCATCTTGAAATATATAAAAAGAGTGGCTTTAAACAGGAAGAGAGAGTGCAGAAAAAGAAGGGGGAACAAGGTGTCAGCATCCTTAATTCATTAAGTCCCAAGATTTCAATTGTTAACATTTCAATGAAATTTACACAGATGCATTAAAATAGGCTGAAAATAGGCTGAAAAATCATAATCTAGAGCATATGTGTGTGTTAATATATTTGATTATATTCTTATTCTTTTATTTGTTTGACAGTCTTACATATTGAAGGGAATCGTTACATATTCGTGCATGTGGATACTAAGTTAAGGCCGATCCTACTCTAGGATCTCCCCACTTAGTCCACCCCCCACTCTCATGTCTCTGCACTACCCCCATGTTATAGACAGAAATAAGCATATACATGTATATTAATTTTTTTGAATTTCTGAGTTTCTCTGCCTGCATGTGTATAGTTGGGCTTCTCATTATATAATTATATATTATACAATTATATATTTGCCTTTTTTAGGTGTTCCACATCTGGGATGACGGGGGGGGGGGGTTGGTTTAAGAACGCAGGAGAGGGGCTGTAGTGATGGCTCAGCAATTGCTGCACTTGCCTGGCATGTGAGAACACAGGCTCATACTCCAGCGCCACGGATACAATGAAGTGTTGGAGCAACATGAAAAACTAAGTAAAATTATCTCCTTCCCACTCTCTAAAAAAAAAGGAATGTAGGAGAGAGACTAATGGTCCAAAGATAACAACAAAAAAAGGAGGGGGGCAACACTGCATTGATGGATGGCAGAGACTTTAAAACAGAGGTTTCTTTGAAAGGGGGAAAACAATTTCTACAAAGGAACTGTGTAAGAGCCAGAAAGATAGCAACGCTCTGCTCTCTCCACCCCAGAAAGACAAGGAGGGATAAAAAGATAAACACTCCATGAGCTACAGGTAAAGTGGTTTCCGCAGATGAGTTTTATTTCATTTATGGCAAAGAGTTGGCTCAATAAGAGGTACCAAGGATTTAGGAGACAAACCAGGATTAGAAGATGAAAGTTTGAAAGAAGATTAGGGGTTGGAGAGCGAGGAGTTTTTTTACTATAATTGACACAGACAGAACTGGCTGATCTCAACATTTAATCCATTTTAAAAGTACTAAGTTAGGCCCGGCATGGTGGCACATGCCTGTAATCCCACTGGCTAGGGAAGCTGAAACAGGAGGACTACAAGTTCAAGAGCAACCTCAGCAACTTAGTGAAGCCCTAAGCAACTTAGTGAGACCCTGTCTCAAAACAGAAAAGTTTTCAATTCCAATGGACTTTCTTTCTCTATGTGAAGTTTACTTGTTTCTCATTTCAAGGAGGGGAAAAAAAAAACACACTTGTAATATTAATACTTAGCAGGATCCTAACATTTATATCAACTTCTATAATCTACTATTAAGATAAACAATAACAAGACTAAAAAGGTAAAAGGAAAGTACCAGAACTATTGGGGAAACAAAATTAAGACAGGAAGAATATTTCAAAGCAACTTAAATAGCAAGCAACTTAATATAAACTTTCTCAAAGTTTAGACACTGTTAAAACAAAGTATCTCTTTAAGGAAATAGAAGTAGATTTTAGAGGGGACAGATTCAACCTTTTATATAGTGACATACACTAGCTACAGCACCCTTATTCCTAATAAAGCCATATAAACAAAAACTTTGTTCGTCTGGTTTTGGTGCTGAGGACTGAACCCAGGGCTTCAAGCATGCTAGGCACATACTTTACTGAGCCATACTCCCAGCCCCAAAAACTGTTATTATAAAAACATGCCCCAAACTCTTATCATTAAAAATATATTTTAAAGTACATATAGGGGCTGGCACAGTGACTCAGTGGTTACAGAACTTGCCTGGTATGTGCAAGAACCCAAGTTCAAGGTCCAGCACCATATACATAATTAAGTGTTAGAAAAACAAAAGCCAGATGAAAAAATAAGAGATTGTCTTTATCTCACTCTCTCTTCCTCGCTCAAAAAAAGAAGAAAAAAAAGCACATATAGACACATGGATCTCAGTTAGGAATAATATTCTAAGAAACCAAGACAATTTGTTTCCCTTTTCAGATTTGCAAAAAAGAATGAACATGTAACAATGCCATAAAAATGACAAGTTGGGTGACATTAATTTTAAGATTTCCTTGTATATCATTTACAGCTAAGACACAGAAAAGATTTCTATTTCTTCCATAAAAAAAATGGAAGTAACATATCATTGAATGACTTTACTAGTATCACTGAAACCTAATATAAACTGTATTAGGATAAAAGGGCTAATAAAATAAAATAAGGGATCAAGTTAAAAATCTGTTTTCCATTCTATTATGAATAAAACAGTATCCTAGTATCTAGAACATTGCCTGGCCCATAATTGGTGCTCAAGAAATACTTGATGACTTATGGAATTTAAAACTGCAAAATAGTTATATGAAAGAAAATGTTTAAATAAGACCCAAACTGGTCTCAAGGGTAAATACAATCCTTAATTACAATGACTTTTAAACACAGTTGGACTAATTAGAAAGAAAACTTTTCTAACAGTAATCATGTATTTCCCCAAATTTTCAAAACAAAGTTTTCTAATAAAACTTTGCCTTTCAGAAATAACTTTTATTATTTACATGTTAATAAATGCAACTCTTTTGTTTGAACTTGATCTTTTATGCTTTCCTCTTGCTAAAACTTCTTGTTGCACTTTTCTTTTTAGATAAATTGAGGTATAACTTACATGCAGTAAAATAAACATATCTTAAGTGGTTAGCTGTGTTATGACAAATCTCCATAGCCTCCACTGAAAATGTGTGAAAATATTTATATAAAAATATGTAAAATATTTCCATTGTCCTAGCAAGTATTCTCTTGCACCTTTCTAGTCTATTCCTCCACCTCCACAGCTTTTTTCACACATGAAGTTTTTGAAATTCATATAGTGGATCAGGAATTCATTCCTTTTTATGTAATTTCTTTACCCATTTTCCTTTTGTTAAATACTTGCCTGCTTCCAATTTGGGAGCTTTTACAAATAAGGCTGCAATGAACATACATACAAAGCTTTTGTGGGTGTGTTTTCAACTCCTTCACTTCTAAGTTCTCATTTAAAAAATGGACCCTTCGGATAAATAACCCTAATGATTTTACAGTTGTCGGCTCTGACATGCTTGTGCTACCCTGGGGAATTAAATTAAAATTCCATAATGGTTTGTAAAATCCCTAAATTTCATAACAGCAAACCTAATTCAGTTGGGCCAAACTTCAAAGCTGGCTTATAACGTGAAAATGCGTTTTCTGACTAGCATTCTTTTATTGTCCCGTAGTGTTTTAAAAGTTTACATGATGAAGGGAAGTTTTTAAAGGTCAAGGTTTTCGAACATACTGTGCTTCAAAAGGGCAGACTCACACTGACTTTTATAAAGGCCTTGATGTAACATAAAGATAGGTTGTTTCTAATAGATAAGCATTGTCTGTAAATTGTGCGTGGTAATTAAGGATATCCACGGTTCTAAGAATGCAGAGTCATCATGAGAGCGCCAACTGCTTCTAAAAACTGCTAGGATAGGGAAGTAACTGAAAGCAACAACAATGTGAACCGTAACTTTTTGGTTCTGATTTTCATTGAAGAAAAGGTAACATTTGTTAGTAGTCTCTTTTAAACATTTAAATTAACTGAGTAGCTCTCTCCCAGTCACACCAGCCTTTGAACACTTTCTGGCTACGGTGTTTTTCCTCTAACGCGTTACCCCAACTGCCCCCACGACTGTAAAGAAGGAAGTGGCCTCAAACGCCCTCGGGATAGATCGACTTTACCCTTTGGGATGCAGATCATTTCCTAATTGCGTCACTAAGTGAAACAGCCACATACGTGTTACAGGGACGTCTGCACTTCTCCCCCGCACACTTCCACCCACACGCTGGGGGCCGAGACTGCCTCTCACACAGCGCCTTGATAACGTCTTAAACCTGCCTCAAAACAGACCCAGCAGAGAGACGCTTAGAGTAGGAAATGAAAGAGGGTGGCACTCTCCTAACTCAGCTCTGGGCGCTCGCCACGGAAGGGCAACGGAGACCACAGGAAAACTAGAACCCCGGCCATCAAAAACCAACAGGCGGCTTCCAACACGCTTCAAATGCGGCTGCGCACGCGGGGTCACGAGGTCACGAGTCGCGGGCCAAGTTCGCCCCGCCCCTAGCACTGGGGTTTCTACACCTCCGTGGGGGGAATGCATGCAAGGATGGGGACTAGCTCGTGGGGAGACTTACCTGTGAGCCGGGCGAAGCCGGTAATGCTCTCCGGGACTGGGAGCCGCTTAAGATAAGCAGGAAGCTGCACCTTCACGATGCGGGCCACGCTCTCCAGTACCATCTTGGCTAGCGGCGTCTGCGCTTCTCCACAGCCCCCTCCGCGCTCCTGACGCGCTCACGCGCCTGCGCCGACAGCGCCAGCGGCCGGCCGGCGCTTGCGGCCTGGATCGGGCACGGGCGGGGCGGCGGGGCGGCGGGGCGCGGGGAGAAGCGGTGACCCTCCAGGCGCCTATTGGCAGTGGGAGAGTGACGTGCACGCCCGTGCCGCGGGAACGCGTGGATAACTAGGCATTCCTTGGAATCCCAATGGCAAGCAGTGCGCTCACTTTGGGCCTCTGTAAAGCCTGGAGGTCCGCAGGAAGGGTACTGAGTACGATGAGACTTAAGCTTGTGAGAGTGCTTTCTCACCAGCAGTACCTTGCGAGTTTCTCACGCCGTCGGTCTTTACTTGGGCCCCTTGTCTTGGCTCCGTCTTCCCACCATCGGTTGGGTACCATAGCCCTAGGATTGCACACTTTCCTAAGATCACCCCAACCTCACCCCCAGGGCCTCACGCTACAAGCTAATTTTTAAAAAGAAATAAAAGAAAAACTAAAATATTCTACCCCAGCCGAGGATGGGCTCTCATCCGACGGTGAGGTAGGAGGATCGTAAGTTCAAAGCCAGCCTCAGCAACTTAGCAAGACCCTGTCTCAAAAATTAAAAAGTCAGCAGACATGTTCAGGGGTTAAGCCCCCTAGGGTTTCATCCTCGTGCAAGTAAATACATAAATACTATACACCCCAACCGAAAATTGCTTACAGCTCTGCACCACCGCCAACTTGGTGCAAACCTACTTCAGGACCCTGAGGTCTTTGCCACTGCCAAAAGAACTGTAAAAGTCCTTCCTTAGATATTTTCAGTTCCTTCTGCAGATCAGTTCTTTCTGCAGTCGACTAAAATCCTTCAGGAAAATGGCAAATGAATATTAAGGCTTAGGATTTTCTTTCAGGACTTCTGCTAAAAACTAAAGTTATTCGTGAAGGTCTTAAATATTAGCAATTTTTTTAATATCTAAAGAAGATTTGAAGGAGGAAAGGAGACACCTTGAAGCATCTTGCCATTTGTTTCATATTTTGGCTGAAGTAATTCTCTAGTTGGTTGCATAAAGTGTGATATCTTAATATCGTACCTCATTATTTACAGTTTTCCATTGGATCAACAACATAGAATACCAAAAAACTGTGAGTTGGTATTATATAATACAATATGTCATTTTTTATGAATTAATATAACAGCCACTTGTAATACATTTTTCTCCCCCCCCCCTCTTGGTAGTTCAAAGTGGGAAAGGGACACTCCAGCACTGAGCCACATCCTCAGCCCTTTTTATTTTTATTTTGAGACAAGGTCTTGCTAAGTTGCCCAGTCTGGCCTGAAACTTGGAGTCCACAGCCTCATCCTCCTGATAAACTGGTTTTACAGGAATATGCCATCATGCTTAGCTAGGAATTTTTCTTTTAAAGGGGCTTTCATTCTCTGAACTGTTGAATGTCTGTGATTATCTTCACTATACACACACACACACACACACATATATAGATATGTGTGTGTGTGTGTGTATAGATGCAGGTTAAAACTAATATATATACATACATATATGTACATTATATATGTATTACATATGTATATTATATACATACATTTGTACTATAACAAATATACATTATATAATTTGTGTGTATATGTTTTAACCTGTTAAAATATGTATTATTTTTAAAATACACACACATGCAATTAGTTTTAACTTATTCAAAACTATCAAAAGTAAAATAACTGTAGAAATTCCACAAAGATGTTAACTGCAGATTCATGTTCATGAGCTAGGGTAATATAGATGATATATACAAAATAATGATTAAAAGGTTGGTTTTTACATTAGGATTTTCTTTCAATTTCCTTTGGGGAATTTACTTTTAGAAAGAACTTGAAGCTTGTTTATCCTGAAAATAATGGAACTCTACAACTCAAACATCCTTGCCTTCTAGACTTCAGTTTGCTCTTTAATCTCTGCAGGTGATATATAGAGGCATCCCTGGGGAGATGGTTGAGGTGTAGGGATAGGCTGGAAATAGGGTAGCTTAATTGGAAGAAAAGCTTGGAAAAGGCCATCAAGTATTTGTTTCTCCTCTTAATCAGAGGCTTTGTCTTCTTGACAAGAGTATAAAACATGCTACGTTGAATGATGTTCTTAAGGCCTCTAAGAGTTTTCTCCAAGAAACTTAAAACTAGGTACAATTTAGAGATGTAACATAATAAAAATAAATGCACAAGTGCCAAATGTACAGTTCAGTGTAACCACTACCCATGTCAGTATACACAATATGTCCAACCCCCAAGAGGTCTTCCTTGTGCCCCTCACCATCACTACCACTACAATTCTGATTTGCTTAACATATTTTTGAATGCCATAAAAGGAATTATACTGTATGTAGTGTGTGTGTGTGTGTGTGTGTGTGTGTGTGTGTGTGTGTGTGTGTCTGGTTTTCCCATAGCAGTATGAGTGGATATTTAGTTTGGTATTTTCAATTAGAAGAAATGTAACTAATGAAATCTATGAGAATGAATTTTTTGCCTTAAAACTTAAAAAAGTAAGTATCATACATTAGTTATTTGTTGCAAAACATGAGCTGTGCTAAAAAGGAGATGTACCTAACCACACAAATAAAAAAAAATCCTTATTGTGCATTAGGACATATTTTCTTAGATATGCTTTACTTTAAAACATAAATCCTGTTTCATTCATATTTTTGTTTTTCACTTCCAAAATTCTAACTCCTTAGCAGACAGAAGAACTTAAACAGAAGGGACAGGTTTATCTACCTTATGACAGTATTCAACAAAAGCTGCTTTTATTCATATTTACTTCTTATATTTAAACTTCATCTTCAAAAGACATTTAAAAACGCATTGTTTTTCATGATGGTTGATCCTACTGCTGCAAGGTCAATGTGATGGCACAATGTATCATATACTAATCATATACAGGTATTGGGTAGCTAATTAAGATTATGGTAAGTATAAAATACTCAAGGGAACCCCATGTAAATTTTGTGAGGTCTTTCTCTGTTTATCTCCCTCCTAGTACCTAGGACAAGAGTTTATGGAGAGGGGAAAAAATAGGTTTCATATGATACATACAAAGGTAAATGTAATATGGAAAAAAAGATCACATACACACATACATACATATATACATAACTGGGATCAACCAAAATAAGTAAAGTATACCTCATCAGTTACTGAAGAAAAAAATGATGACTATTTTGGATTTCTCAGTAGGAAGTATGGAAGTTACAAGATAATGGAACAATATTTTAAAATTCTAAAGAAAATAATACAATTTAGAATTCTATACCAAGCCAACTAACAACCAATTATGAAACTGAAGTCATTTTCAACCCTAAAAAGTCTCAACAAATATATTTCATGCATTCTTGCACCAGGAGGTAATGGAACATCTGTTCCAACTAAATGAAGAATAAATCAAGAAAAAAGCAGAACATGTGAACAATGACATAAGAAACCCAAAACAACAAAGGAAAGGAGTCACAGATTGGTGGATTGGAACAGTACATAAAATTAATGGAACACCTAATACATTTTAACAAATTGCTTCTCCAAGGTTATAATTTGGGGTTGAACTAATGCTTATTACATGAGAAACTAAGCAAGTGAAAAAGAATTATTAAATCTGTCAATTTATTCAAGCATCTTTAAGAGATAAACTTATGAAAAAAAGTATTTTGGCTAAGCATGGTGGTGCACACCTGTAATCCCAACTACTTGGAAGACTGAGGTAGGAATATTGCAAGTCTGAGGTCAGTCTGGGCAACGTAGACCTTGTCTCGAAATAAAAATTTTAAAAAGGGGGCTGAAGCTCAGTGATGAAGTCCTTGCCTAGCAAGTGTAAGGGCCTGGGTTCAATCCCTAGTACAACCAGAAAAAGGTATTTTGATTTTGTCATACTTCCCTTTTGTCTATGAGGACCTATATTTGAACCACCTTGCCTTACCCACAACTTTTTTTTTCAAGAGAGGGACAGTTAAGAGAGAGTGAGAGAGAAACAATTTTATTTAGTTATTCATTCACGTGGCTTTTGTTGCTCCAACTTTCTGTGATGTACATGGTGCTGGGGTTTGAACTCGTGTCCTTGCGCATGCCAGGCAAATGCCATAACCACAGAGCCATCACTCTAGCCCCTTACCCACAACTTTTAAGAGGAAGCACAGGCAGCTGGAAAGAAACCCAAAATTAGATAAACAAAACAGATCAATAACATATGGTAAAACTATTTTAAAATTATTTTCCAGGGGCTGGAGCAGTGGCTCAGCAGTTACAGTGCTTGCCTGGCATGCACAAGGACCCAGGTTTGAACCCCAGTACACATACACAGCTAAGTGTCAGAGCAATGAAAAACCAAATAAAATTAATTTTCTTTCTCTCTCTCTCTCTCTCACTGTCCCTATCTCTCTCTTTAAAAAATAAAATAAAATTATTTTCCATAAAACAAGAGTATGAATAGAAAGCTGAGAAAATATTGGTCAGCTACTCTTCCAACAGAGGAATACTACCCAGAATATAAAAAGAACTCAAAATACCACCAAAACAAAAAACAAAACAACACAATCAATAAAAGGACAAATGGACTAAACACACTTCTCAAAAGATGAAGTACAAATGGCCAACAAATATATGAAAAAAATGCTCCACATCTTTAGCAATCAAAGAAATGCAAATCAAAACTACACTGTTTCAATTCACGCTAGTTAGAATAGCAATCATCAAGAACGAAAGTGATGAATGCTGGATGCTGGACAGAATGTGAGGAAAAGGAACCCTTAATACACTATTGGTAGAACTGTAAATTAGTACAACCACTATGGAAATCAGTATGGAGTTTTCTCAGAAAACTAGAAACAGAATGACCATATGACCCAGCTATGCCACTCTTTGTTATTCATCCAAAAGAAAGCATACTATAGTACATGCATACCCATGTTTATAAAAGCACCATTTGCAACAGCCAAGTTATAGAACTAGCCTGAGTTGCATATATTTTCTCTCATATGTGGAAGTCAAAGAGACAAAAGGGGGAAGGGGAATCTCATAAAAATAGAAGTCAGACCTGTAGAATAGAGCAAGGGGACAAGGGGGAGAAAGGAGGAGAAGGAAAGGGGAAGTGCTGAAGAATGAAATTGACCAAATTATGTATGTACGTGTATGAATATGTCACAATGAATGAAATCACATTATATATGTAATTGTAATGCACCAACTGAAAAAGGAAAAAATAATTTTCCATAAAAATTTTTGGTGCTAAAACCAAGCAGTGCATAGAATTGCCAATGTAAATTTTTTTTCAGTGCTAGGGATTGAACCCAGGGCTTCATGCATGCTAGGCAAGCACTCTATCACTGAGCCATGCCCCAGCCCACCTACGTTAAATTCTTAAAGACTCATACAATAGAATAAGCTTTGAAAAAACCTTTCTACCCATAATTTCATAGGGATATACTGTCACACCACTTTTGCAATCATTGCCCAGACAGAGATTGTGATATAAAAACAAATAGCCAGGCACAGTGGAACATACTTGTAATATAAACTACTCATGAAGTCGAGGCCAGCCTGGGCAATTTATCAGGGCACTATCTCAAAATAAAATAATGGATATGTAGCTCGGGCAGTGTACCCCTGGTTTCAATCCCTCGTACCACAAAAAGAAAAGAAAAAAAGGGCAGGGGAGGAAAAGGCAAATACAACATGTGTATATGCATACATACATAATTAAAAGCTTAATTCTACTGTTTTTTAAAGTTTCTTTTTCTTCTTTGTTTTCACCTTAGTAATCACATGATCACTGTAATGTGCATATCCAATCACAAATAATTATTAAATAATAAAATAATAAATAATTAAAATAATAGGGCAGATTCTTATATACCTAAGAAGTTTATGGAAGTAGTTTATTACAAGTGCTAATGAATTAAGCAATAAATGTACAGGAATCTGACTAATGTTTTGTGATACTACTATTGTGCATAGAATAAAATTAGATGTTGCCTTATTTAATTTTTTTTGTTTATATTTCTCCTTTGAGCGAGTAAACTCACAGTGAGTAGCATTTTGTGTGGAATAATACTATTAAGATTTAAAGCACCCTGACAAACATCAGCAGGATAGTGGAAGAGAAGGTCCCAGTTCTCAACTACCATAGAACCACCAATTTTAAGAATCACCACAGTTGAGAATATCTCCATGACAGGCCAGAAGAACAGCTAAGAGTTTCTAGCACCCTGGTAGAGGGAAAAAAATAAAATCCAAGAACAGGTTAAACAAAGAACAATTTCACTTTATCTGCACCATCCTCCCATAAGACCAGTTAAGTGTCAGGAGTGGCCCCCTTGGTCCACCAGCTTTTGCAGAGGGAAGAGCAAGTTGTTCCTGGCTTCCTTATCCTTGCTTGATGCAGCCAAGAGTGCTGTTTCGCACAGCCAAGAATAGAGGGAACCACTGCATAGTTTGTGGATAGATAGGAACGGGGGAAAGGGGCAAATTCTCACAGTAACCAGCTCAAAAGCTGGCCACAAATGCTGCAAATTGGTTTTTGGACTCCACCAAGAGCATACCCACAAAACTTAACAGGACCTATAGACCTCAACTAGCTAACAAGTAACTTCAGTACTCCATACTCCTACCCTGTAGCTACCAGCTGTAGGCGGCACATAGATATTAGCAACTGACTTTGCTGGATTAGAAGAAGGTTTACAACTTTGAACACTTCACCGCACTACCCTGGGGGAAATAAATTGAAAATTTGTAGCACCTGTTATAGTTTTGTGGGACTGAGAGGAGGCACAACATCCTTAAATTTCCCACCTAGAACGGAACAAAGAGTGGAGCGGCACTTTCATAGAAAGAGTCTGAGAGACCTTCAAATCTCTAGTCAGGCTTATAGATGGTCTTTTTCTCCAGCAACTATTCTTTAAAGCCAGAGATGTGAGGGACTAGTCTTGATCTCTTACAACAACCTTTTTAGGAACTAACCAGAGTACCTTGAGAAGGACATTAATACCTTCTGGGAACGGTGCCCACAATGACTGAATCACTTCCCTAGGTCCTACTTCTTAAAGCTTCCACCACCTCTGGACATTGACACACTAAAGACCATACTTCCAACACATGAACCTTTTTGGAGAACACACTGACATTCCATCCATAGCACCAGTAATAGCATGAGATGGAGTGAAGTCAGAAAGTATGTATCACTATAGTAATGTCAGTAATTATGAAGATTATATATCCACCTGGATGCTCTTATGGTCCTATAGATGGTAATTTTTAAAAAGCATTAAAACCATGAATACACCATTTAAGAATGCATGTGGAGAATTAGAACTCCCCGTAGCTTTGAAGGAATCTCTCATCTTCTGTAAATGCTGGACAGATATAAATTTTTAACACCAATTAAATTTTTTATTCTTCCAATTTCTTACTATTAGAGCACCATTACAGAAGGGCTCTAAGATATAAGATAGAAACATCTGGGCAAACAAGAATGAAGCTCTTATGGTATTGAGTATTCTTTAGAAGTTGGGAGTCCTGACCTATAGAATGAAGTATATGCCTAAAACTGGTAATCAATATATGGTGCCATATTCCCATGAATGCATGAAAGATACTAGATGAAGCCTCTGGAAAGTTCTATTTTTCTTTTTTTAAAGAAAGAAGGAGGGAGAGAGGGAGACAGAAAAAAATGATCAACTTTATTCATTTTTCCATTTGGCCCTGGTTTTTCCTACACCTAGTTGCGTATGTGGTGCTAGGCTTTGAACTTGGGTCCTCACGCATGCCAGGCAAGTGCTCTAACCACTGAGAAAACACTCAAGCCCGCTCTGGCAAGTTCTGATAGAAAACTACAACACAGACCCCCCCCACACCTATGACTTTGGAACAGGGCTGAATTTTTCACACGCAGCCTTTTGTTTGATTTTTCCCCCCAGGGCTGAGGACAGAAATCGGGACCTTGCACATGCTAGGCAAATCTGCCACTGCTAAATCCCCAACCCCTGATTTTTTTTTCTTTGAAAACAGCTCCTAATTTCCTACAGGTACCTGGTTGTGTGAATCAAACTGTACATCATGAACTGGTATTATCTGATCCACTAAATCATACAACTGATAAGCACAGCAGCAGTCCAATATGTACAAACTGGGACCATGACCAAGGAAACTGAATGAGCAAATGAGTTAGACTCCCATAGTCCCTGCCCTAATCCTTCAACACTTCTTCAGCCCATACAAACTGGCCTCATAAAGGGTTCCCTCTTACCTGCTTAATGGAAGAGAAAAAATTATGGGTCTGGTTGGCTCATGAAAGGATCTACAGTAAGCTGCAAGGAGATGTATATGAGTAAAGGGAAATTATTCTGCGGGGAGAACTTCAGAAGAGATGGCTTATGAGTTGATGAGCTGGACAAGAACATGGGGAAAACAAATTAGAAAATGGTTCAATTTATGGGACCAACTGGGAAACTACACCTGCAAATTTGGAACTCTGACCAAAATAATGAAGTAGAAGCTAAAACAATCAAGCAATATATCTTCCTTGGAATGTAAGAAAAGTGAGGAGAAGAGAATAATCTCTCTACATGTCTGTTTCTAATTTTTTGTATAAAATGCTGGCAAATGTTTTCCAAATTGGATGAAAAGCATGAAATTACAGATCCACGAAGCTCAGCAACCACAAGTAGGAAAATTACAAAGGCAAGCACACCTATGCACCTATGCCAAACTGATGAAACAAAGCTAAGCATCTCAAAAGTAACCAGAGAAATTATACATCATACAAAAGAGGGCAATCATATGGTGTTTTGTGTGTATGTGTGTGTGATGTTGGGGATCGAACCCAGGACCTTGAATATGCAAAATGAGCTCTACCAGTGAGCTACATCCCCAGTCCCTATATGGATTTTTCTTAAATAAGTTTTTTAATGAAAGCATTACATACATATAGAGAAGTACAAAAATATAATTATGAGCAATGATATCATGAAGAAGATAAATATAGGGGCTGAAGCACTGGCTCAGTGATACAGTACTTGCCTGGCATGTACAGGGGTATAGCTGTTTTCTTTAACCACATATTCCAGGTTCCTCTAACTTTGTCAACAACTAAGATGAATGGTACTCTACTAAGTGAGGTGGTTAAACCATACATTTTTGTAAGATCTGAGGCTTAGTGGGGTTACTGCAGGTTTTTTGTTTCTTTAGTTGGTTGGTTTTATTGTTTTTGACTTTTTGACAGAACAGGACTAAAAGTCATCTTGGTGAATTCCCTACATTCCATGTTGTATCATCCTTAAAACAAAGGGGACAGTAAAGCACTATGTCCCCCAATGTTCCCTTTCCATTCCCAAAAACCTCTCCTAGGGAACAATGAGAACATGTCTGGACTGGAAAGCCCAGATACCTATTATCATAAGGAACAATGACTTTCTCTTATGCACACTGGGAACCAGGACAAGTTAGTGTTATCTGTAGAAAGCTACGTTCTTGCATGTACACCAGGACAGTTGCTCCCTGGGATGCTGGTCATATAAGGAAACTAAGCAAGCTAATGCTGATGATGTCACTGATTTTACAGCCCAAGATAGAAAACCCCTCTTTGAGTGGGATGGGTACAGAACTGAGGGCATTGTGGAAAAGATGTGTTGCTCATCCAGTTGGCTCCCACCGGACAAAACAATTTTACTGAACACCCCATCACTCTGAGTTAAAACACACAAGTTAGTTATTATACATATGTTTTATCTATAGATAATGCCTGGTTACATAAATGTCCAGATCCACTGCAGTAACTGTTAATCAAGAATTTGTAACTCAAAGGAAAACATTGAAAAAACAAAAGCATATGCTCAGAAATGTCAAAGCATGTCTCCTTGTTTGATTAGAGATTTCACGCATTAAAGTGGAGATAAAGTTTTATTTTTTATGTTCTATACAATAAGAAGTCATTTAAGATTTCATTGTGCTATATTATTATAGAAGCTGTTTCATCTGATAGTGATATGCAAAATGGACTTGAGAAGGAAGAATAGAGGCAGAAAAACTCACAAGACATTTATAGTAAGGGACCAAATATGAGTCAATGTGAGGTAACATAGTGTAATGACAAGAATGTTGATATTGGAATCATAGGACTGATAATAATGACTCATCCTGTCACATTAGGCAGTCATTTAATCTGTCTGATGCCACTTCCTTATTTACAGCCTAGTCATCTTATAGGCACTCAATAAACATTTGGATGAAATGTTAAAGACATCTGTTTAACTCATGAAATAGCTACATAAATATGCTGAAACAATTTTAAACATAAAAAATTTAAAATGTAATATGCATTGAAGGCCTAATAAAGTAGAAACAATGAGTTATAAGGAAAAAAGAAGGGTGAAAGACAAAGATTACTTTAATATATTGGATCTTGGATACTATAAAAGTGTATTCACGTAAGCAGGTCAGTCGGTAGAGGAACTCATTTTTGGAAACCAAGAAAAGGGCTAGAGAAAAAAATAGCAATTTATTTAATTTTAATTGTGGAAATGCCCAGTAGGCAGTTCTCCATTTGACCCAGCCATTTTGCTGCTAGCTATCCAAGAGAAATGAAAGCATATGTGCATATAAATTCTTATACAAGAATGTTGGAAGTAGCTGCATTTTTAATAAGACAATAACTAGAAACAATCCAAATGGTCTATTGAAAGGTGAATGAATAAATAAACTGGTGTAAGGGGATGGAACAGTGGCTCAGCAGTTAGAGCACTTGCCTGGCATGCACAAGGACCCAGGGAACCCCAGCACTACATACACAACTAAGTGCCCGAAAAAGTCAGATAAAAAATAAAAATTGAAAAAAAAAGAAACTAATGTATTCATACAACAGAATACTACATAGCAAAAAAATACTGAATTATTGAAAGATACAATACAGGTAAATCTCAAAATAAGTATGCTAACTTTAAAAATCGAGACAATAAAAGAGTACAAACTGATTGTTTAAATTCTATAAAATGCAAACCAATTTATACTGACAGAAAACAGATCACTGGTTTACTGTGGACAAGAAGATAGAGAGGAGGGAAAGAACAAGAGAAAGGGTTTACAGAAGAGCACAAGGTAACTTGTGGTAAAGTTCATTATCTTGATTTTGGTGATAGTTTAATGGTTACATACACACATAAGCTTATTAAATTGTATGCCTTATGTGTGTTCTATTGCATATCAATTATATTTCAATAAAGCTGATTAAAAATATAATCTAGCTGTGGTCCGACTAGTGGAGATGAAGAAAAGGCAACCGCTTTATTCTGGATGACATATTTCCATTTTTCAAGGTAAAACTGTATATATAGGTTACTTGGGCAGCCATAAACACATTTATGGATATCAGCAGCTGAAATTCTCATGTTTTTACTAATGTCTGCTTAAGCCACATTCTCTTCATCTGAAATCCTATTTTTACATTTATCACATACCAGGAAAATCTGTTATATCCACAATGCAAAACTGAAGATCCTGATACACAGTAGGTGCTCAATAAATGTCTATGGATTGAATCTTGATTAAATTTTAACTGCCTCTCTCATTCCATTTCTTTGTGTGATCCCCCTTTCTCACTTGTTCTACCAACTTTTTTTTACCTGACATTTGAGTTTCTTGAGGTGGGAACACAAATTTTTTTTTAGAAAAAGTATACTTTTACACTAAAAAAAGAGAACTCATATAATATACTAAGTGTGCCCTTTTCTAGAAGCACAGATTTACATACACATTCATATATCAGTTATCAATGCAAGGATCTATTAACAATCCTATGGGTATTAAACATGTACCCACAAACATTTAAGGCTTCTAAATGCTGAAGTGGGGCTGGGGGACAGGTCATAACCACAAGGAAATGTCCCTACATTATCTCCCATCATAGGCCCTTAACAAGGTCTTTCCCCACCCACTTTGATTATCCCTTTCTAATCTTCAGTGATTCCAAACTTCCATACTCTTCTTATCCCTGGCTTAAAAACATCAGACAGCCCACCTTCCTATTTTATCAAGAAGGTTAAGAACATCAACTTCCCACCTTCTAGCTCCTAGAATTTACTCCACGTTTACCTATTTTAATCATCTTCCTTCTGGTCTCTGATGAGTTCCCCTTGCTAAAATCAAGCACTCCGATTCTTTTTTTTTTTTTTTTAAGAGAGAAAGGGAGACAGTGAGAGAGAGAAAGAGAGAAGCAATTTTTTTATTTAGTTTTTCATAGGTATGTGGTGCTGAGGTTTGAACTCGAGCACTTGCACATTCGAGGCAAGCGCTGCAACCAACCACCGAACCACTGCTCCAGTCCCTGCTTCTATTTTTTTACCCAGAGCCTCACATCTGAAGAAATGGCTCTATCCATTAATCCCTCTGTTCTGTATCTCATCTTTTTCATGACACTAAACCATAACCTTACCAAAGCTCTCCCATTCTTAAAAAATATTCTCCTAATGACCTCTAGTTCCTTTAATCTAATACTCAAGCTTATAGTTTCTTTTCATGGCCAAGCTCTCCATTTTCCACCTTTCATTCACACACAAGTCCAATTAAATTTAAAATATGCTATTATGGGTTGAACATCCCTAATCAGAAAATCTGAAATCCAAAATGTTCCAAAGCTGGAGCATCAATAAGATGTCACAAGTGGAAAACACTGACCTCAGGAAACAGAGGCATCCAACTGCAGTGGCACAGGACTTTAATACAATGACTTGGGAGGCTTTGAGGCACGAAGACTACACATTTGAGTCTAGTTGGCACAATTTAGCAAGAGTGTGTGTCAAAAAATATAAAAAAGATTGGGATGTAACTCAGTGTATAAAATTACCTTCAGATTATATGAATAAATGTATATGAAACAAACGAACTTCGTGTTTGAATTGGGTCCCATCCTTAAGGTATTTATTATGTATATATGTAAATATTCCAAAATCTGAAAAAATCTGAAATCCAAAACATTTATGGTTCCCAAGCAATTTCTAATCCTTAGTACATTGGAACTTTCTGTGCCCTTTGATATTTGAATAGGTGGTCAAATATTTTTTGGATTAATAAAGCAAGAACGTGAAAAAAGAAAGGAATTGATTTTAAATTCCTTTTGATTTTGATTCTCAAACGAATCTAATGAATTACAGATAGCTATAGTAGCCCTTTTATCACCATCCTGCCAGTCCATGTTACCTATGAATATATGTTAAATAACAAAGGTGAATAAAGTTTGCTAATCATCTAAGCATGAACTGGTGAAGGTATCCTGAATTATCCAGGTACACTCAATATAATCAACAGAGGTCCTTAAAAGAGAGAAGGGGGAAGAAAAGTATGTCAGAATTTTGAGATGTAAGGAAAACTCAATTAGCCATTGCTGGCTGTGACAAAGCCAGTAGACAAAGAATGAGATAGCTTCTAGAAGCTGAGATGGGTAAGAAAACATGATTCTGCCTTAAGAATTCCAGAAAGGAATGCAGCCCTGTCAACAACTTGATTTTAGTCCAGTGAGACTCATCTCAGACTTCTGGCTTCCAGATTCTAATTTCTCTTTTAAATATACAATTTTTCATTACTTAACAATGGGGACAAACTCTGAGAAATACCATTAAATAATCTCCTCTTTGTGTGGACATCACAGAATGAACTTACACAAACCTATATGGTATAAGTCAATTAATTACTCAACATGGCCTCTTGATGCATTCAAGGGATGTGGTAAACTGGGCACACTGGTGTATGCATGTAATCTCAGAAAGAGGGGAGGCTGAGGCAGGAGGATCGTAAGTTCAAGGACAAACTCAGCAACTTAGTGTGATCATGTCTCAAAATAAAAGGGACTACTACCTGTTAGGTTGGTTTCAGGTGACTGGATGGGGGCAGGGCATCAGGCAGCCCTTGAAGGAACAACCAACCAGGCGCTTACAGATAAACCACAATCGCCCGTAGATAGATGGAGTCACCAGCCAATCCCCAAGGGATATGATACCCCCAAACTTCCCCTGCCCAACCCAGACTATAAAGTCGCTGCCCAGCCAGGCCATGTGCGACTTCTCAGGCCCCCCACCCTAGCAGACCAGTGAACCTTGCTGGAGAGCCAATCACAATAAAAGCCTTGCTCAGCAGCTTTTTGGTCTGACTCCTTTTTAGTCACTCATGTCTGATCTTACACTACCCTACTACCAAAAAAAAGAGATATAAACATGAGATGTATGAGGCTATTGCTTATCTAACACAACATACATTTTTTAATGAGAAGTATACTCTGCAATGAAAATATAGTAAATACATAAACTGATAACTGATTTATTATAATTCTATAATTCTATTATGCACTGTACATAATTGTATGTGCTGCACTTTTTTCTGTGCTGGTGATCAAACCCAAGGGTTCATACCTGCTAGGCAAGCACTCTGTCACTCAGTTGTTACACCTTCAGCCTTGTGCTGTTCTTTTGTACACCAGTGCAATAGGTTTGTTTACACCAAAATCACCACAAATGCAATATCATGTGCTATTATGTTAGTACTGCTAAATTTTCACTAGGCAATATGAAATTTTTCAAATCCTTTATAATCTTATAGAACCACCATTATATATGTGACAGATTGCTGAACATATCTTATATGGTACATGGTTCTGTTTGAATCTTGTGACTTTCAACTGGATCCGATTTTTGGATAGGGGTAGTGGCAGGAAAGAAACCAAGATCAAATGATAGCTCATTAAACCTTTCCCTACATTCTTACTGACCTTCATAATGCTGTTTACTCATAATCATACATATACGTAAATATCCTATTACCATAAATAACTCTTATGAAAATTTAAGGTGCACACTTATTTTTAGAACTAAATATAAAGAATAGTCCTGTGAAATTGTCCTTTTCTATAGTTAGCAAGGTAAAACACCACCACCACCACCACCATCTTGTTGGTTCCTGATAGGAAACAATTGATAATGACAGTAGAGAGGAATTCTAGTGAACCAATCTTAGACTAAAAAATGAAAGGAATTCTAGATCAAACTCCAAATATATATGGTAATCAATGAAATTAAAATTTCCTACTGTGCTTGAGTACTTGTGTAAACCATAGGAAGTTGCTTGAAGCTGGAATTTTTGCTAAGGGACTAGAAACAGGAGCCTTAATTCTGATGGGCAGAGGGGTAAATGAATCCTGCTAAATAGTTTGGAACTGTATGGAGCATTTTCTCATAGAAATGTCACACATGAGGGAAGGTAGATTTAGAAAAAACAAACTGTGTTGATCTGCTGACACTGCTATTTTTCTGTAAGAAATTATGTCTTGAGTTCCAGAATAGGACTGAAACTTAAAATACATTCAAAGGGCAGGGCATAGTGGTGGATGCCTGTTAATCCTAGTGACTCAGGAGGCTCAGGCAGGAGGATCCCAAGTTTGAGACCAGCCTCAGCAATTTAGCAAGGCCCTGAGCAACTTACTGAGACCCTGTCTCAAAATTAAAAAATTAAAAAAGGCTGAAGATGTGACTCTGTGGTTAAGGGCTCTAGGTTCAATCACCAGTACCAAAATAAAAGCATTTAAATGCTTTCTTCTCTTACTTTCAACTCTAGAATCAGATTTATCTATCTCATCTAATTGATGTTTCTTGACTTGAGTATTCAAGAGTCAAAAGGTCTTACTTAACAGATTTCACTTCATGTATATGACAAAAGAATTTTTTGAACATAGATGATTATATTTAATCTCTACATCAATGCAAAAGAATTTTTATAACCTCTATCTTCATTAGCATTTCTAAAACTAGATTCTTTGAAATTCTCTACAAGAGTTTTCATTTTGTGATTTATATCAATAATATATAGTAATTTATGTAAACTTGTAACTAGGTACTACTATGTGATTTCAGAGCCTATGCTGTATTTAGGTTTATGATATTGTAGGCAGTATATAATAGTATTTTCTCTTGGAAAAATGGGAATAGAAATAGATTTTAAAAATTCCTTCTGGCCATGTGAAAGTCAAATGACATCAAATAATGAAAAAGGTCTCCCAAAGAGTCTCACAAAGAAAGGGGGTGGGACAATTGTCATATGGAATATAGTAATTAGTATAGACATGACAAATTTAAAAGAACCTAAATTGAGGTAGTTTGTCTTATATTTGTTTCAAGAGGTAATTTAATTTGCAAAAATAAAAATCACAGTATATACATATTTTATTAGGTTACATTGTGATATGTAAACTTTAGTTTTAAAGTTCTTTAAGAGCTAAGAGTACAGGGAATTTATACATTTATTTAATTATGTTTTATGTTATTTATATTAGGATGCTTCATTTTATTATGTTTTCATATATGATTTTATTATAATATTCTAATACAAGTGACTGGAGAGGGAATAAAAAAAAACGTTTTTAAGCAAGCTCTATCCATTCCTAATTTTTACTTTCTCTAGTATCTGCTCAGGGGTGCTACTACTTCAGATCTTTCCCATAATCACATCTTACCTGGATTATTTCATTAGCACCTTTGCTGTTCTCCTCGTCTCTATTTTCTACCCCAACATACAATTTTGATACATCCTCATTGCAATCATAGTCATCTTTTTGTGAATAAAATCTGACCAAGTCATTTTCATGCTAAAAATTCATTTTCCCTATCCCATCCCCTTTCAGAAAAAAAATGTGACAAATCTATAGTTATGTCTTTAATCCTTTATGCT
This sequence comes from Aplodontia rufa, assembly GCA_004027875.1. NCBI lineage: Eukaryota > Metazoa > Chordata > Mammalia > Rodentia > Aplodontiidae > Aplodontia > Aplodontia rufa. Next base: position 41,344 of record PVKS010003189.1, on the reverse strand, counting down.
CATCTTTTCTCAGGTCTGCTTATTTCTCCCTCTCTCTCCCTCCTCTCCCCCCTAGCCCCCAGCCCTGCACACATGCACTGGCAGCCCAAGTACTGATAGTTTCCCAAACTTTGCAGGTCATCTTGAGACTTTGCAGGTCATCTTGAGACTTTGCATGTTCTTACCTCTGCCTAGAAGTCGTCTTGTTTTTTCTTTTCTTTTTTATCCCCTGGCTTTGCCTCACCTTGTTTTCGTCACTCATTTTAACACAACTCTCTTCTTCAAGGAACTTTCCTTGATCAATCCCAGCTGAGTTAGGCACAATAATATTTCTCTGTACATAAATTTATGTCCTTGAAAACATTGTATTGTTTTGTCTGATGCTTGCTGGTCTTATAAGACTTATAAGACTTTCTTATAGGTGTTATCTAGATCTTTTATCTATGTATCTTTAGTACCTAGTAGAATACCATTTAAAAAAAAGACTACTTAATAAAATTGCAGTGATTTTATCAACATATCTATTACATTAACATTTTTTGGCTTAGACTGGAAAGACCCACACACAGACTACAAAGGCCTGATCACTGATTGGCAATACAAATGACAGTCTCTTTATCCTACTTTACTCTACATCAAAAGCAAAACTACTTAAAAACATACCACTAGGTTTCTGTGATTAGAACAATGTTATACCAACTAGATTTCAAGCTAGCACGTACAGAGAAGTCAACAAAGTTACATGAAATTGAACAAACATCATGGTGTTAGCCTGAATTCTGTGTTCTACAGCAAGCAGGAGATCATGCAGTGCTTGAGGGAAAGGGAGTGTATTAATAAGGTTTTCCACAGAAATAGAAACAATGGAATTGGCTCACACCAGAGACCACGAAGTTCCACAACCTGCTATTTGCAAAATGGAAAACCAGGAAAGTCAGTGGTGTAATTCAGTAAAAGTCCAAAGGCCTGACAACTACAGCGAGAGAGGGTATGCTGTAAGTCACAGTTTGAATCCAAAGGTCAGAGGACTAGAAAAGTTGATGTGTGAGGGCAGATGTCACAACTCAAACAGGAAGTTAAATTCATCCTTCTCTGCCACTTTGTTTTATTCAGACTCTCAATGGATTGGATAATGCTCACTCACACTATTGAAGACAATCTTCGCATTTGACTGACTCAAAAGTTAATCTTTCCCAGAAAAACTGTCATGGATACACCTAGAAATAACATATTACCAGCTATCTGGGGAATCTCTTAGCTCAGTCAGTTTAACACATAAAGTTCACTATCATAAGTCCACACCATGTCAACTTGTTACCCATACAAATCCTCTTAAACCATACTTAACCTCCAAATAAAGACAATAAGGTAATAATTTTCTTATATGAGAAACAACTATCTTTCATACTATTGAAAACAAATTAACCTTTTCCCCAGAAGAGGATGTGAAGCCCTTGAGTGAGAACTATTTTTCTTCTGACAGGACTAACTATGATGATGTAAAATTAATAATACTTAAATAATGATATAAAGTCAAAACATCTTATGTTACATGACAAGAGCATGAGAAAAGAAAACAAAGATATTTGCTTAACCTATACACAAATGCATTCATAACAAAATAAGGAATGCTTATGACAAGGAAAAAGAAAAAAGCTTTACAACTCATTCTTGGTTCACAGGGCTTAAGAACTATTTTAGTTTGCCTTTAACATTTTTCTTCCCACTTCTTTCTGTATATCTCTCTATTTAGCCTCCAATGTCCTTACCTTGCCTTTTGTCCCTAATTATAGCCCTATTCGACCCAGGGGGTAGACATTTAGCCTTTGCCCCAAAATGTCCCAGAATAATCTTCCCTTGTCTTTCCATTAATGTAGAACAGAAAAAAACAAGGAAAAGCTAAATTCATACAAATCTATGACTGCTTAAAAACTTCTGGGTTTTTTTTTTTTTTGTCTAAATTTCTCTTGAAGCATTGAATTTCCAGCATTACAAGGCTCAGAGATCATTTTGTTTGGGTCTTCTTATAAGACAGTGACCCCACCATTCTATTCTCCTACCAGGTAATCTCATTACTACTTATTAACTTTGAGATTTGAAATTTAATATGCCTTGATGATAAAGTATCACTGAAATTGTCACACTTCTTTACAACCAAATGAGTCAAATTCTTGGAATAAGCACTTTTTTTTTTAGATGCAGTGGAATGTTTCTCAGTGTCATTCTTTCTTTCTGAGCTATGTGTTTTACTGCTTTTGTTCAATGAGAGTCTTGAACAGGTGCTAAATAATAGTTATCCCTCTGCATCCAGTTTCAACTGCAGATCAAAAATATTTTTATAAAAACTACATCCATACTGAATGCCTATAGACTTTTTCCTTTTATTAATGTTATTAGTACATATAGTTATGCATAATAGTGGGGTTCATTTTGATGTAATCATACATGCATGAAATATGATTTGCTCCATTTCAGTCCCCAATGCGTCCTCTTTCCCTTTCCTCCTCCCTCCCTGTTCCCTTTCTCTATTCTGATCTTCCATTTATTATTTTTTTTAAATTAATGATTTGTAGCTATATATGAAGGTAGAATTCAATGTAGTATATTCATATATGTGTATAATTTTGCCAGTTTCACTGTTCATGTCTTCCCTTTCCTTCCTCCCTCCCCCGCAATCTCCTTTCTCTATTCATTGATTTCTCCTCTATTTTATGGTCGTCCCACCTTCACCCTGCTGGTTCTTTTTCCTTTTTTGCTTTAGCTTCCTCAGTGAGAGAAAACACAGTGAGCCTTAACTTTCTAAGTCTGGCTTATTTCACTTAGCATGATCTCCAGTTACAGCGTAACAACTATTTATAGTATTTATATCTTTCTTAGGTATTATCACCTAGAAACAATTTAAAGTACATTGGAGGACATGAGTAGATTAAATACAAAGACTATGACATTTTACATAAGGTACTTGAGCATCCAAGGCTTTTGGTATCTTGGGGGTGGGTGGGTCCTAAATTACTGCCCTGCAGATACCAAGGGATGGCTGTATCGAACTAAAAACCTCATGTAACTGGCTCTATTATGTCACTTACATACCATCCCATCCTTTAGAACTACTATATCTGGCACTGCCATAATCACTCTTAAAGTTCAGTAAAATTTAGACTTATCATCACTATCTTATTAAAGAATTCTCACGGTTCAGTGATAAGAGTACTTGCCTGCCAAGCACGAGGACCTGACTTGATCCCAGCACTGCATACACAACTAAGTGTTGGAAAAACAAGAAATTCAGATGAAAAAATAAATAAAAATGATTCTCTCATATCATGGTAAACGAAATCAGCCAAATTCAGAAACTGGAAAATCATGTTTTCTCTCATTTTTGATGTTAAGAGTAAAATAAAGGAAAGGGGGAAGGGGAAGGCTAAAATTACATAAGAACCATTTAATTACGAACTAATAGATGAACTAAAGGAAGTCAAGAACAGTAGAGGTAGGAGAAGGGGAGGGAGGGAGGAAGGATGGGAGGGAAGAAAGGGAAGGTGGGTGGGGAAGGGAGTATATTTTTCACCTATCAACAGAAGAAAAGGACCATGGGATGGAGGAGGGGTGGGATATGATCAAATTATATTGTTAAACTGTGTGCATGTATGATTATGTAACAACAAATCCCATCATTTAAGAAGTTATATGCATATGGTTATGAACATTTTATATGAATTATGACTATATTTAGACTTGCTTATATATTTCATATAATTATTGCTTATTGCTGAAGCAATAATAATGTAAGTCAAATGAATCCAAATCATTCTCAATAAATACAAGAAATATTTAGGAGGTAAGCAACTTCAGCAATAAACCTGCTTTATGAAATGATTTTTAAGAGAAAACTTTGCTATGTTAGCTGGGTGGCAACTGCTTACAAACAAAAGTCAATAGATTAGTGGGGAAAAGATATGTATCATAAGCAACCACTCTAAGTGAATGGCTATCTTTTTATTGTTCTTGTGATACAATGTTCATATTTGTTTGCTACTTTTTTTGTTATCTCCCTTAAAAAAATGCTTTTTACATGAAGCATGTTTTTGTATTTACTACAAAATGAAATGAAGTTTAATGAATTGCACCGTTCATAGACACTTGGACATTAAGATGTTAATACTGCCATGAGCTTTTTATTTGGTACTGTGTTCCACAGAGGATATTTAAGTAAAGGTAGTGAATGAAGAACACATTAAAATATAATATACATTAAAAAAATTTATTCTCTCAAAAAAAATTCTCAGTTATCTAAATAATAAATCCAATATTGGTAAGACAATTACCACTTCTGGTTCAAATCATATCTTATCTCTCTTTAGTTTTTTTGATAATTATTGAAGATCTTTATTATTGTTTGGAAGTAATTTTAATTCCTTGTTTTTAGCTAAATATACAATTCCCCAAATATTTAGATGATTTTTCCTAATTTTTAACCTAATTTAATTTGAAATTTCAAGTACACTTTTTCTTGCATCTTTTTATTAGTGCATTATAATTATATATAATAGTGGGATTCATTACATATTCATACATGCACACAATATAAAAATACAATTGTCAACCATTCCTCTCTTCCTCCATTATCCTGATTCCTTTTCTCTACTCTGCAGGTCTTTGATTTTGAGAACCTTCCCATCTTTCTTTTTTAAGGAAGCTTTTAATTGGGTGTATGCCAAAATCAAATATTCTGTTTCTGGTCATTTATACACAATTTCACAAAACTATTTAAAAGTTAATCTTGCTCATGGGAGTAGCTCAGTGGCAGAGTGCTTACCTGGCACATGCTAGGCCATGGGTTTGATGCCCAGCATTTGCATGTGCACACAGAAACACAAAAGTTAATTTCTAGTTGTTATGTTTTATTAAGCAAGTAACACTAATAAAAATACTTCCAAATTATGGGGCTTGATAGGTGGCTCTGCCGTTACAGAGTTTGCCTGGCACGTGCGAGGATGCGGGTTCATATCCCAGCACCATGTACTCAACAAAGTGTTGGAGTAACGAAAGCCACATGAAAAACTAAATAAAACTGATTCTCTTTCTCTTTCTCACTGTCCCTCTCTCTCTTTAAAAAAACAAACAAAAAACTTTCAAATTAAAGACTGACAGAAAATACTAATTATATTAAAACATAAATTACATAGTTTTACTTAAGGAAAATCCTCAACTAATTAATTTTTCACATCTTCAGTTAGAAGGATGTTGGAGCTCATTTATCATCAGTAACCTGAAAACTATTATGAAATATTTAAAATATTAAGCATCCAGACAGATTGGATGCTTTGTTTATCACTTTTTAGAGAAACATCTATAGAGATGATTCATATATATAAAATTAACTCTTCAAAAGTATACAATTCAATGGATTTCAGTATATACAGAGAGCTGAACAACCACCACTATTATCTAATTTTAGAATATTTCACCCCAAGTAACCCCATACTCATTACCATTCACTCCCCATTCTTCTTGCTTCTAATTCCTGGCAATTAGATAGCCACTTTGTCCCTATAGATTTGCTTCTGGTCATTTCATAAATCAAATATATGGCCTTTTGTGTCTTTTTTTCACTTAACGTTTTTCAAGTTTCAAAATACATGTCACATGTTGGTATTTTGTTCCTTCTTAATAATGCTGTTCCATTTTAAATATATATATATATATATATATATATATATATATATAAATGTCACATTTTAACTATTCATCAGGTGATGGATATCTGGGTTGTTTTCTACTTTTTGGATATTATGAATGATATTTTGAACATTAGTGAATTTAAGTTTCCGTGTGAAAAGAATGTGCTAACTTACTTTTATGACAGATTTGTTCATGGTTTGCTATATATTAAAAACACTATTCATTTAGGTAAAAATGAGGTTTTTAACATGAAGTACATTTTTCTTAAACCTTATTAATAAAAATAAGATTCTGAACTGGTAAGCATAAAAATATTTTTATGCAAGCAATGTTAACTTATATTTGGTTGGGCTCTAAATACTTATTCTGAGCAAATATGTAAATATGCATTCTGAATATAATAGTCTTGACCCCATCATTATAAAACTGATAAAATTTGTATTATACCAGCATCCTTGACAAATTATAAACTTCTACAATAAATTCACAAAGATATATGAAAACATAAATACAACATTATATATTCTGTACTAATCTACATGAATTATATGTAGAAATACACTTCAACGAATCTCTCCAGTTATTATCATGCAGCCTCACTGAACACACCTTCTATCCAAATTAACTGCCAACTTCATGGTAATTTCTTTATTTTCTCATATTTTTGTCAATTCATGCAAGAAAATCCAATCTAGAATTAGAAAGTTTGTCAGACTTCAATATAACATTCATTAAGAGGGGCCTATTTTGCAGGTTCAAATTCAGCTTGGACAACTTGGTCAGATCCTGTATCAAACATAAAAAGGGCTAGAGATGTAGCTCAGTGGTAAAATGCTTAGAGTAATTGTGAAGCTCTGGTTTAACCCCAGTACTGGAAAAACCACGCACACACACATACAGTGACATAATATATGTATAGGGGTTGGGGATTTAGCTCAGTGGCAGAGCACATGCTTAGCATGCACAAGGCCCCGAGTTCAGTCCTCAGCCCTAAAAAAAAAAAAGAAAAATAAACATATGTATATATGTTTTATAACAGCATCACGATATGTTTTTATGTATGTTATGCGAAACATAAAAGTTTAGATTGCAAATGTGAAAGTGTATGTTTGTAGGACAGGAAATGGCATGTGCAGATTTCATTTTCTGAGCAAAATTCCAACAAAATTTTCTATAAAACCAAACTACTTTCCAGCCCTAACTGGTAACCCATTTATTTAATGGTAGAGTTGGATATAAGAGGTAGGTTTTGGAAAATCCCTTTTAGTCACTAGGAAGAATTTTACCCAAAATAGTAAGGAGAATATAAATATTTTTATGTAGCCAGTATGTATGTTTTATACTAATGGCAAATTTAATATTGGCTAATAGTTGAAGGGCTAAAAATAATCAAACAGGTTAGAGTTTAAGAGTGTAGATGTAAAAGATCTGACTACTTAGGTTTAAAATCTGGCTCTACTACTTACTAGTTGTATAACCCTGAGTGTTTTCATCTGTAAGAAAGGGATTTGGTGAGATAATGAATTAAATGGATCAGCACATAGTAAGTACTTCAATTGCTGTTAAAAACCTATTTAAAAATTTAAATATACAGTATCTGATTTTTTTCATCCTTGATTTTCATCTGTAATTCTTCCACACCTTATCTATAAAGGAATGTAATTAATGAATGACACAATAAGTTATCCAGAATGCTTGCAAAATGAATGATTCTGGATAGCTCAATTTTCCATAGACTACCTTCACAGGTACCCAAAAATAGAGGGGGAAAAAATCAACAAATGTAATAAAATAGTTTCCTAAATGTATTGCATACTTCAGTACCTTCTTTTATTTTTTGAATGAGAGAAAGAGAGAATCAATTTTATTTATTTTTTTTATCTACTCTTCGTTTCTCCTACATTTCACTGTGTACATGGTGCTGGGGTTTGAACTCATGTCCTCGCGCAAGCCAGGCAGGTGCTGTAACTGCTAAGACACTGCTCCAGTCCCCCCTCAATATCTTCTTAAAGAAAATATACTGGTAATTAAATTTTTTTTTGGTGAGTTACTACTCATGCGTATCAATTAGAATTGTATGTTAAAATTTCATAAACATTTCAAGAAACATAAGAATTTAAAACATGGAGTTCATGAAAGGGAATCAGACGGTGTGTGAGCTTGTGTGGGAAAAAAATTACACCTTTTATTAATCTCTAAAAATTTTGCATTCCTTCAAGTATGAATGTAGGCAACCAATAGTAGTATTAGCTATACCTACCTCTCTGTTCTGAACAGAAAGTGCTGATATTTTACAATTCTTGCTAACTCTGGAAATAACATTTATGTTCACAATTATTTCAAAATTTTGGTCTTTATCAGACTGCTAGATCTTAAATGTGTTAATAAAGCATACACAGACGTATGTCACAAGTTTATTTTTCTTAGTATTTTGATAACTATATTCAAATGTTTTCCTTTATAATACAATGAATTTCATTTTATACATATAAAACATTATTTTGAAAATAGTCCATGGTTTTATCAGACTGCAAAAGTGCTCTAAGGCACAAAAAAGTTAACTCTGACCTCAAATTTGTTCCTGTCTACTGTGCTTTGTTAATCCACAGCAGTAATGTTCGCTCATACTTTTACACTTAAGTTTAGATTAACACAAATTGGTTTCTCTGAGACTTTTCTTCATGTACCTCCCTGGATATTACAAGTTCCCCTTAGGTAAATGGAATGTTTCCTACTATTCTTGTACTTTGGCTTCTGAAAGAACAAAACAAAAAAGAGAAATCAAATAAGTTAGATTCAGATGGCATTTAAAGTATAAAGCACTATGACACTCCAATAAATATTCTGAAATTAAGTGTATAAGTTCAAATTCTACTTCTGTCACAGAATAGATTAACCTGTGCCTCAGTTTCCTCATTTGTAAAGGGAGCTAACAAGCACAACACCTGGCACATGACAGGTTCCATAATATTACCTATGCTTACTATTATTACTATGCATTCATTTCACAAAATGGCCAGTTAATGCTTAAATGGTTACCTGAATAACATTTATACAACATTGGAGAGTCTATAGGGTTCTTTCACAACTTTATGACAGCTGAACCACACAATAATTCCATGTGATAGAAGTTATTTTATCTAGTTTAGTGGTGAAGAAACAAGATGAGCAAGCAGACCAATATCACATAAACAGGAAGCAAAAAGCAAGAATTTAAAGTATGCTTCTCCCTCTATGCTCATGCCTAACCTGGTGTTTTTACAGTAACTGGCTCCCTAGAGGAGTGAACAACAGATTACTGGAGGAGGAGGAAAAGGGCAGAGGTGCTGAGCACTTCCCTGATTTGCTACTTACTGAATGGTTCAAACCAGGGAAAATAAAAATCTGTATCACCTGGGAGTTTGTTAGAGATGCATAATCTCAGACTGCAACCAGGGCTAACTAAATTAAAACCCGCATTCTGGAAAAATTCCAGGTGATTTCTGTTGAGAAACTGTTTCACTAATTGCTGTAGTGACACTGTATGATCACTTGAATAGAACACATTAGACTATTACTAATCTGCAAACTTTTTATTAGATAATTCTTTCTGCAAGTTTTTTTTAAATCAAGCATATTTTTAAAACAGGTGTATTGTCCCATGTAATCCTTTAAGATTTCCACTTTGGTAAGTGGGGTCATTAAGGAGTGTTAGAAAACCTTAAATAGATTAATGCCTACCCACATTTATTTATTTACTGTGGTTCTGATGGTCAAATCCAGAGACTTGAAGAACGCTAGGCAAGTGCTCTACCCCTGATCTGTATCCCCAGGCCCGTTTAAATTCCTTTTAAAAGCTCTCTTTACCTTACCCAGCAAATTAAAATAGGCCCATGCTATCTATATATCCCCGCCTTCCGCCGATATTACGGTAAGTGTTGAGTTTTCCAAACCCAAAACTGAGTTTTTGGAGCTTCTCCACTTTCTGGCCCAAAAATTAAAACATGGCAAGAGAAGGGGGGGAAATACAAAAAGGTAGTAAGCCTGTTCCCACACCTGAACCTTGCCGGACAGTGGCTGTGGACTGTAGAAATAGTCCACCGCCTCTCCCAAATCCTCTCCTCCCTAATCAATTCACAGTGAGGATTCCGTGGCTGCTCTAACTCTGGGAGACGGTCTAAAAGCCTGCCAGTCTCAGTATCGACCCTAGGGTGAGAACTGCACTAATTTGGGCACCGGGGAACGCTGCCAGCTGTTGGCCTGTGTCTATTTTAAATTACCGTTCCCATTTCGCAAGGTGCCTCCTCCCGCTGGCTAAACGGCCCACCGGAGCAGAGTAAATACCGTTCACCTGTTCCGCCGGAAACCTCAGAAACCCTGTTCAACCTTGACTAAAGAGTTCTACTAGTTAATCCCTGGTACTCCCACCGCACATTCCTGATTGGGCGCGTGAGCCAGGGCTGTGTCGGCGCGTGCTTAGATCAGTCGGGGAATTCCATTTCCTCTCCCTCCCACCAGCATAAGCATTCAGGGGAGGTGCTTCCCGGGCGGCCACCTGTCCCTGTTCGAGCCGGCCTCCCAGTGCATCTCGCGAGAATTTGTGGTTTAGAGGGCGGGACGCAGTCAGGAAGAGCGCACAAAACTGCCCTTAAGTCATTGCAGACCTACAGCCCCGGTTAGAAAGCCACGAAGTTCTCGCGAGATCCGCCTCAATACCAAGTGAGGAAACTGGGGGACCCTGTTGGGAGGGGCGTGGGGCTCCACCGCGCAGCTGCCGTTTCCATTACCTTCCTCCCATGGTCTCCTTCCGGTTCTCGATGCTTCTCTGAGTCTAAGGGTTTCCGCCACTCGTCTACCCTCCCCCTCAGTCCATGACCCGCCCTCCCAGTCCAACCTTCGATCTGTTTAGTAAGAAGGGGCTGTTCCGAAAAGGAGACGGAAAAGGGTTGGCACAGATTCGCTGGGCCCCGGACGTGGGAAGTAAACCGTTCCCCTTCACCCTTAGATTCATCCTGTGCTCGCGACGGCGGCGTTGGCGGACTGATACGCGGCGGTGAAGAGGCAGGAGGAGGGGGAGGGGCGGAGCGTGGCAGCTGGCAGTAGTTCCGTCAGAGCGGACATCTTGTGGCTGTGTCGTGCGCGTGAGCCCCGTAGGGCCGGGGAGGCACCAGCTGCCGCGCGGGGAGGAGGCCGAGGCCGCAGCTTGAGGGAGGCCCCGGCCCCTCTGTACGCGTGGGTGTGGACAGCTAGGGGAAGGGAAGGGAGGCCGGCCCACTGGCCGGCCGGGTAAGAGGGGAAGTACGGGCCCTGGGTGGCTTGAGTGGCCGGCCTGTTGGGTTGGGTGCGGTAGGGTGGCAAGGCTGGAGAAGCCGGGGCCTCTTCTGCTTAAATGGGTGAGGGAATGGGCGCGTCCTCGCGCCTGAGCTGGAGCTTTAGGGGCAGCACGGGCGCGTGGTGGAGGAGGAGGAGGAGGTGGTAGCTAGGCGGGAGCGCGCGGGAGCGCGCTGGAAGGCGGAGTGTACGGTGGCGTCAGGGGCGACACTGAATAGCTGTACCTTGGGGGGACAGGATCACGTATTAAGCCTCTTCCTTTATTTCTTTACCCACCCTGGCCGAACCTTCGAGCCGAAACCGAAAGAAGCCCGGCGTCAGTCCGGAGACTCCTGTTTCCCCCTCCCCCTTGCCTTTCTTTGCCCTAGTGACGCCGGCATAGCGCCGACTAGGCCCCGGCTCCTCCTCTGCTGGGCTCCGGACCCTGCCCCGCACCCACCCCTTTCTCCTACGCTTCTTCCTCTCCCACCCGGGTCTCCTCCTTTGGAGAGGCCGGGAAGTTAAACTTGTAGCCACCCCGCCGTTCTTCCCGTCACCCTCGCCCCCACTTCGGGCCGAAGCACGGCATAGAGGCTGTTGGTGGCTTTGCCACCCCACCCACCCGGGATCGCGACCGTTTTAAGGGACCTGGATTCATCAGGGTCTCTCCGGGGCCAGTTCGAGTGCTGATCTGCTCCGTTTTTGCAAAAGGCGCCTGTGTCTGGCACAGCCGGGGTGAGACGAAGAGACAATCCTTCCCCGCCGCCCGGATAATCAAGAGTTTTGGCCGGACCTTTGAGCGCACACCCATATAGTGAGGAGCCAGACGAAAAGCACAGACTATGGCGCTGAAACGGATTAATAAGGTAAATTGGGACGGAAAGGAACCAGGTCGTGGGAGGAGAAGACTCTGGCCCGGAGGAAAGCGTGGGTGGGAGAGAAGTATAACTCTGAAAATACCTCTTGGGTCACTCTTTGGGAGATAGAAAACGAAGATATGCTTTATGAATTGAGGTTTAAGACTGGGGAACAACGCTTGTGGCAAGCGAGGTGTTCAGTGTTTCAATGGAATTGGTGCAAATTACGAGTGAGAAAGAGGGACTTAAGGCGCCTCGATTTATTTTTTTTTTTTTTTCCTGCTCAAGGAAGAGTCCGCCTTAAGGGTTGGAATTGCGGAGCTACGTTCCAGCAGATGTCACGGTGCTTCCTATTCTTGGTTCTTCAAAATTTTAGTTCTAAGATAAGGCTCTAGGCCTTCTAGACGGGAAAAGGTAGTAAACTCGGGGCGGGGGGAAGGTCAAAGAATTCTGGTGGGTCCCGAACTTTACTGAGGGTCAGGATGGATCTCTGACCCTCTGAATTGAATGAGACTACTCAAACTTGGTCGACACTGGGCTGGTTACACAAGAAAAGTGGGGTTAGGGAGGAGGTGGACTGACACAGTGTTACCTCTTCCTACGTTTCGTAGTTGCAGCTTGTACCTACAGGTATTTATTCTAGGCCCTGGGAACTGATGTGAAAACCTTCTGGACCTCTTTTTCCTTTGGCTTGGGAGGGGCGGGTCGGGTTGATGTCAGTAAAGGAAAACTAGGTGTACCTATTTTTGCCTTGGCCCTTTTTTAATAAACACTTTGAGGAGATATATTTCGCAGTTTGAGATGTGATTTGATAGTAAATTATCGATCTAAGTTGCTAAGAGAGTAGGATTTCTCCAAACTTTGGGGGTGAGGGGAACCTCCACCTCCGGTGGTTTAGTCTCATTTTCTTGCTCTAACTTCTGTCCCGCATTTTAAGATGGCGGCCGCTTTAACTGGTTCAGGCCCTTTCCGGCATCTCCTTTCGTAACAATGTGAAATAATATTCTTTGTTGAGAGTTAAAATTTATGTCGGGTTGGACGCTGCTCCAAAACCCCCTGCTCGGGATTTATCTGTATTCAAACTCTGAGGCTGTATTTCCCTTTTTTGCAACTCGTGTGTGCGTGCGCTGTATTTGACTCTTGCACAATCAAGGAGGGTGGAGTATTTACAGCTAACTTGAAAAAAACGTTGTGGAATAAATTCAGCCTTACTAGAAAATAGGAGACAAGGAGAGGTTGTAGATTAAAAACTTTGGTTTTTGATACGGTAGTTTTTGAGAGAGTTCTGTGGAAGGAATAGAATGGCAAGGACTTGGCTTTATTAACACAGGCATAGTGCTACTTAATTTCATTTGCAAAGTATAACTTTGGAGTTCAGTTGGCAAAACTGGTGTTTTGTGAAAGATTAAAGTTTAAATTTTCACTCTTAAGATACTGATGCTGAAAGTGATTTGCCACTGTGGTTGATAAGGGATACTAAAATCTGCTTTTGAGATAAGGAGAGGAAGAAAAACTTTTCAGGACTTAAGACCTAAAAAATTATATTTAAATAATAACCTCTTTCTGTGACCTCTTAAAGACCAAACATCACATACTTTTATTTTACAGTATGCTTAATACAGAGGACATAACATTCAGTACATATTAAAATAAAACTTTTCCCTGTGGGGATTAGTTCAGGCCACTGCAATGTGGAATAATCTGATTCATAGCTTTTTATCCATGTGGAATAACCCTTTGAAGGAAGGTCTCATTGATTTTTTTTCTTTTACAGGTGATACCCAGCTGCTGTGACACCACTTTAATGATTTTAAAACTTTAGAGAGGCTCTATAACATACTGATTGAGAGGGTGGACATTCAGGAGAAATGCTTCAGTTAGAATTCTGAGCAGGTTTATCCATATATCTTTATTAAAATGGGTATTTGTTATATATTAATGATAAATTATTTTATGCCTAATGCATTCCAGGCACTGTTCTAGACGCTGGGATGCCAGCAGTGAAAACAAATCATAAGTTTCTATTTTTGAAGATTAAATGGGTAACTGTGGCTTTTAACCCTGAGTAGTTGTTGTTACTGCCTTTTTAACGTCAGTGTGTAATCCTTAGAAATCTTGTTTACGTGAAGAACTTTGATTTCTAGTCTAATAATCTTAGTTAATAACAGGATTATCTCCTAACTATTTTAAAGAATTATGTAAGACTGAGACCTGACATAAAAAACATTTTTCAGATTGGAAAGCCAGTGTTTGTGTAGGACGTGGTTGATCCAAAATTTTAACTTGTATGTGTGGTTTCATATAGCACATGTGAAGGGTTTAAAAAATATTCCCAGATCCAGTTTTAGTGAGGGACAGTTCTGAAAGGAGTGCTTTTCCTTTTAAGGTTCCTCTTGAGTCTAGTTAGCCATTATGTCAGCATGATTTTGTGTTTCTTCACCTATTTTGAACTTATCTGAATCCCCCTCTGTGTCGGATAGAAGATATTCTGTATTCTTCACTAATATTTTATTGAAATGATTATTGGAATACAAAATTTTATAACCTTTAGTGATTTGTTTAATCAAGCCATTGATTTTATTTTTTTCAGTTTGGTTTTTTTGTATGGCTGTTAAGACAAATTAAATATTACTCTTTTGATATTTTTTTTATTGGGACCAGCCTGTATTAAATTAAGCAATAAAAATGGATCTCCAGAGTGGTTGGTATTTGAGAGCCCTAGATAATTTTACCACTCACATTAAACAGAATGGCTGCAGTACGTATGTTTTAGGTATGTTTGAGAACTTTGTATTAACCAAAATCTAACGTGAACCAAACCTAAGAGAATAACTTGTATTTTCATTTTTGCAATGTTATACCTATTTGAAATGGTGAGCTGTGTTAAGTAATTTAAAACAAGTTTAGAAAGTAGGTATATATCTGTTTTGAAATCAGAAAACTAGGGCACAGAGAAGTTATGGGGGAGAAAAGACACTCAGGTTCATATGTAGCAGAGTTGGGATCAGAACCCAGGCAATTTTGTTCCAGAGTGTTTTCTTAACCACTACACTTGCAAATCATCTGTGAGGTTTTGCTAAGTCATAACATAGCCTTTACTATATATCAAACACACATTTCTAAATCCTTGGAGTACTAACTCATTTAATCCTTAAGACAACCATGTGAGATAACTCCTTTTATGAATGAGGTAACAGGCACAGAGAGGTTGTTACTTATCTATAATCACAAAGCTAGTAAGTAACCTATTCAAATCAGATACTCCAACTAAAGTAAGCTTCTACTCCCGCTTGATATTTAAATAATTGGAATTTAATTATTTTTAAGTTACAACTTATTGGTAAGTTAAGAATATATGGAGTTTAATTCTTTTGAGGTAGTATCTTTAATGGCTAAAAGTTTCCATGTGTCAGTTAAGTATTAAGAGGCATCTTAAGGTGAGGAAAATACAATTCTTGTCTTCAACTAGTCTGTTAGCTGGATACATTTGAGTTTTGGAAGTGTTTCTTTTGTGGTCCTCAAGGTTTTACAGCTGGCTTACTATGTAGCATAGTTGCAGGGTGCTAATCACATAATAAGCTCAGTATTTGAAAAAGTGACTGGTACTATTCATCCTTATGGCTCATCTGCTCTTAATTCTAGTTTTTGTTAATCACACGGATGTAAAGTTTAATACTTTTGCTAACATTAGGAAAAACTGGTAGCGGTGAAATCCTAGGTTCAGGTGTCCTTTGTTGTCCAAGATAAGTCAATACTTGAGGATTTTCAAAAGCATTTTACTATGATTCCTTTCTATTGAAAAAACTTAAGTACCTAACAAAGATAAGAACGTTCAGATTTTTAAGTCTCAAATTGACTTTTGAACGTGGTTTTTTGTTATATAGAGAGTGAGAGAGAATCAACTTTATTTAGTTTTTCATCTTGCCTTTGTTTCTCGGACACTTAGTTGTGTATGTGGTGCTGGTGTACAAAACTTGTGCATGCCATGCAAGTGCTCCAAATGCCGAGCCACCACTCCAGCCCCTGTCCCTGTTTTTGAATAGCAACTTTTGTTTGTGTATGCACGAGCTACCTGTGTATTATATGATATTGTATGTGGGTTTTAAGAGTTGAATTATTTCAGAATGCTCAGTTTTTAAAGAATAGCTGCATGGAGTCAAACTTAATCATTTTCTGGAAACAGACATAATTTTGAAATGTTCTCTAAGTGATACTGAAGCCCCTTTTTGACTAAGAACCCCAGTTATAAAGGATAATCATTAATACTTAAACTGGGACTTAACACTTCATCAGTGGTAGGCACAATAGTCTAGTCCCAGGGGATGAAAATGAGGAAGACTGTCATTACTCATGAGAATCTCTGGAGAAAACAAACATGTAGAAACACTTTGTACAACTTAACTTTCTCAAGAATGTCAGAGGTTTTTTGAAGTATTTAAGAGGACTCTTGATACTTGCATCAGATTTACCTATTACTAAAGAGGTTTATCTAAACAGCTGCTGGACTGCTGCTGTCATTGTTAACTGTTGGCTTTTCTTTGAGTTCTTATAGTTCCTTTCGCCAGAACAAACCATTGTTTTGAAATTAGCAAAATTAAACTTTTTGTTCTCTAACTGGAAATTTTGTGATCTTGACTTGGTCTTGCTGCCATAGTGGTGATCTTACTTCAGAATTGAATAGTGTAATTAATGGAAACATTTATTGTCTTAATAGCTAATTTACCTTAGTAGCTAAGATTTAGTCTCAGAACTGAATCCTTGGCCTTGTTTGTGTGGGGAGGGGAAAAATTCAGTGAAATACTTTCACTTTTTCAAACATCTAATTTTATCTTCCAAATATAGTTTCATCTTAATCTTACTTTGTGTCAGAAACTTTCAACCAAATTTTCATGGCTGAGTTTTTCTTATTTAACCTTCAGTCGGTTGTGATTCATAATTTCTTGGTTACTTTGTTTCAGGGTGTTCATTCACATCTCCTACCCTTTCTTTAATATGACTAATGCACAATTAGGATATATACCACTAAACTGCTAATTTTTTGGTTTTTCATGACCATGAAGTGCTTTGCTTTCAAGGATCAAAGCTTAGAACCTAACTTTGGCTTTTTGTCTTGGTCCATTCCAGCAAATACTTTCCCCCCCCCCCCCAGCAAATACTTTTAAAAGAATACTTTTTTGAAGCTGGTTCTTCTGTGTTTACCCAGGCTAACCTTGAACTCCTGGGTTCAAGCAGTCCTCCCTCACTAGGACTACATGCACACTCCACTGTGCCTAGCTTGAATAATCTAAAGTGATTTATCTTCAGCGTGATCTAAAGAAAGAAAATTGTAGTATTATTTATTCAAACCATTCTTAGTACCTTGTCTAATGAACAAGCCTATTTATCACACCAGTAATTAGAATTAAACTGGAAGTTAATACCTTGTCAGTGATGTAATGAAACATTGCAGAACCTACCTATTAATCCTTAAGATAAAAGAAATTTGAAGGATTTCTTAGAAGAAATTACAAATAAAATGGATTTTTAAAGGGACTATCCCTTGTGGTCATGAAGTCTAGATTTTGAAAGTTGTTAATATAAAAACTTTTGCCAAGGATCCTTCTCTTGAAATAACTGCTGGTAACCATATCTTTCCTTCCTGAGCATTTATGCCTACATGAGAAACAAATTTCATTAGAGTTAATAAAAATTGATTGTGGTAAACTTGATTTTTATATATGAATGGTTATAGACTTTATATTTTGGAACTGGGGATTGAACCCAGGGGTGCCTCACTACTGAGCTACATATCTAGCCCATTTTTGTTTTGAGAAAGGGTCTCACCAAGTTGCTGAAGCTGACATCAAACTTGGGATTCTCTGCCTTAGTCTCCTGAGTTGCCTGGATTATGAGTATGTGCCATTGTACTCCTCTCAGTTACAGCATTGTTTGCTGAGTGGTCAGCAGAGTGTAAATTCTCCATTTCAAATTTTCTTTATAACTGTCTTTCCATATCTCATCCAGCCCATAGGTAGTATTGCTCAGCGTATGTTTGAGGTTGAGGTAAGAGAAGTTTCTGTAGCGCTGATTGACAACTACAAATCTTGTTGGTAAAGTCAAATTTAGTTTGAAAAAAATGAATCTTTTAGTAAAAGACGAGATTAATTTTTAATGTCAAAAGGATAGGAAATCTACACGACCTCATTCAGTCTTTGATGAAGTGCAAGATGGATGACATAGATTAGGATAGCATGATTGTGGGACACCCTGGCAATAACTATTTAGGGGTAGAATCCAGGGTTCTTAACACTGAGTTAAATTTTGATAAGCCTTTGGGAAAATCTTAAAACTTGACAGAATATATTGTTTGTGGAATTATATTTCAGTAGCAGGGTTGATGATAGAAACTTGGTTTTCATAAATACCTTTTGGGTTATATTGATTGAAAGTAAATAATTACAGAGTGCTCAAGTAACTCAATACAAGCATTAAATTTTAGTGTAGATTTTACCTAACATGGTTGCTTTATAGGTTTGTTATTCACAAATCTTGTGAAGGCAGGGAACTTTTTCTTTCCTTCTTTCTCCCCTCCCCCATTGCAGATTCTTACCAAGTTGCCCCAGGATGGACTTCAGTATTTTCAATAGTTGCCCTCCTGTTCTTATAATCTGTAGTTGGTCACTTAGCTGCTAGTATCACCCACCGTTGAATGAAGGAGCTATAGAAATAATAGAGGAGCAAAAAATACAGAATTATAATAAGAATTAGTTCATTGTCAACATGTTCATATTTACTTCCAGAAGTTAACTGTTAAAAAGATCTTGTATCCCATAATAAGCACAAGAAAGATTTTTCTCTAAGCTGTTTTATATACTTTCTCATAGAAAACTCACAAAAGAAATATTTTCAGAATAAAAAACCTGAAAATGCATTACTGTTTTAAACTTCTATGTCCATATGAGAATATTCAAACTGACTTAAGCTACATCTATTGGTAACCTATAAAAAGGATTTGCTTGGTGAACAAATGTGTTAGATCTAGTTTTGAGTTTTGCCATGCTTCCTATCAGGTCTTCAGGAAATAGTCAATTCAGATTTGTGACTGTTTTCATAAATTCCTTTATAGGTTAAAACCTATTGGGGTGAACTAGACTACATGAGAGCTTTGAGGATCTTGCCTAGATTAGAAAAAGGCAGGCAGAGTGGTCTATGATTTCCTTTAGGTCTTTTGAGGTTTTAAAGGGAAAGAAATAGCATTTTTCCAATTAGGAAAGGACCGGATTCTCACATCCAGCTGTGTAGGAAGTTTTAGAAGAAGCAGTTCAAATAGAGGAAGATGATCCTAAAATGATAAAATTTCTCTAATAAAACATTATGAGAAGGAATTATCCAGTTTTTTAATGGGCAGTACAGTTTCTTAACATTGTACCCTAATTGTGTGTCAGTCCATCTTAGTGTTCCTTTAAGAAGAGTGGAGCTGTTAACAGCTAGTGTGGATTAGTCTCCCCACAAACTTTTCTTCATTAGTTTTAATAGCAATAACCCATCTGAATAATGCTGTTCTCCTTGGGGGGAGGTGGTCAGCAGAGTATTCATATTTTGCAGGTGCTGTATGAGAGCTGTTCTTTCTGGTCCTTGCCACTCATCCTCTACTGGAAGCAATGAGCTAACAATTCCAGTTCTTCAAATAATTTTGTAAATTGTTTTTAATTTTGAGCCTGTGAAAATCTTAGGCTCTGAAGTCATTTTATAAGGTGAAAAGCAAGGAAAATTTCTTCTAAAAATTCTTCGTGTAAGTGCATCACTGGGAATTGTTCTAAAGTACAGCTTTTCTCAGTTGATTTTCATTTAAAGGTCCTGTAACTTGAAAAATGGGTAGCACTACATTCACTAAATAAAGTGAATAGTCTGGAGCACTTGAGTATTAGAAAAAGTACATCTTTAATGTCTACCTATAAAGAGCCTTTTTGAAACTTAGTCCTGTTTTCAAGTTGTCTAATATATACTCTACATTTTCTACCTCTCCTGAAGCTCAGTATGCCCTGAACTTATTCCTTTCCCCCTCTTAAGGGACTATAATATAAAACAGACTAAAACAAGATAGGTTGCGGATTTGAAGCCAGACTGGGCAACTTATACCCTGTGTCAAAATAAAATCTAAGGGAGAAAGAAGTTGAGGATTTAGCCCTAGTTTTCAGTTCTCAGTACCACCATTCCTCACCCCACTCCCAAAATTGAGATTGTTTAGTCTTGAGGAGGAAAGTAGTCTGAGGGGTACAGAGAAATTCATTTCTGTCACTTTTTTCTTAAACCAGGGTGCACATTTTTTAGAATACGAAGGAAGTATAGTACAAGTGTTAAGATATTGGGTCAGTGGGCTGGAGCGCTTGCCTGGCATGCGCTAGGACCCAGGTTCTCAAACCTCAGCTCCAAATGTGCAACTAAGTGTTGGAAAAATAAAGCCCAGATGGAAAAACTAGATAAAGTAGGTTCACTTTCACTTTCTCCTTCACTCATGTTTAAAAAAAATCAAGCTGCTACATAGATGCTTTTAGGATATGTCATGATTTAAAAGTTAAAAAAAAAATATCACTTCTGGTATACTATTCTGCCAGTCCATTAAAAATCCAAACCTGATTTGTCTTATTTCTGCTTTTTAAAGTATTACTGACTTCACTTACCTTTGAGATAGTCTTTGATGTAACATTTAAAAAAAAAAACATACCTAGCCATTCTCTTCCTGTGCCCTGTGTCAGTGGTTTACCAAACTATAATACTTATTTTTTAAGCAGATTTTTTCAATCTGTGTTCATTCTTACCTATTGACACCCGGATGAAATGTCACTGTTTTAAACCAGGCATACTTAGTGGTTACCTTTTCAGGATTTAGAATGTGTTTGCATTTGTTTTAAGTTTATAGGTTGTTGATGTATACGTATATGTGGTTTCTTTCTTGTCTTGTGCCTACTTTGTTAGTTTATTTTACGAGGGGACGTGTTCAATATTTTACTTGCCTTGGTATTCTCAGACCTTACGTGCTTGGCACCAAATAGGCAGTGTTCATATGAATGAATAGATGGTAAAATTTTAGCTCATAACTTATTATTGCTCTTTGCATTTCAGAATGGAATTAAAGTTAACTGCTCATTAGACAACTGCCCGATAACTTGTTTCTCCTAATTTAATTTTGAGACTGATTCATTTCTATTTCTTCCATGTTTTCATGAAATAAGATCTACGTTTTTGGTAAAGGGTGCCAGGTAGCGTTTTTCAAGTGGGTCTTTTCCTGCCCTATATTTCCTTCTTGGTATGACCCAGATGAAATAAGGGATTTATTAGACAGAAACTGCGATGCTTAACAATCTGGAATACCTATTGGTACCAGCTCCTACAGCCTAAGGGATTGGAATTGTACCTCTGTATGGCAAATTGTTTATCCTCTCTGTTCCCCAATGTGGTCCCTTTTTTCTTGAGTTGGCGTCACCATGCAGTTTCAGAGCACATGTATGCCTGTAGCATCCTTAGAGCTCCAATTATAGAAGGAAGAGTGTGCCTTCCAACTTTTGTTTTGAAAATCATGGGCAGGGATGGACAGCAAACTAATTTTTTTCGTGTCTGAGCTTAGGTTACTTTCCATACTTTAATCACTAAAGAGGATATAAAAATTATTTGGTTTGTCATGTCCGAATCATTGGTTAAGGGTCACTGACAAGCCGTCTAGGATGACAATCACATTTTGAGAAAGGGAGAAACTACAAAGAACAACATCCATAATGACTTACTCTATTCCTCATATTTTCCCCCTGGTCTGTCTTTGGGTATTTCATGAAAACTAGTTGATGTCTCAAAGGTAAGTGCTGATATATGATTGGGTTATAAGGCACTATTTAAAAGGAAAGGGACTGGAGCAGTGGCTCAGCGGTTGCTGCGCCTGCCTTGCATGCGCCAAGTACGAGAGTTCAAACCCCAGCACCGCATACAGAGCGAAGTCTCAGAGCAGCAAAGGTCACATGAAAAACTAAAGTTGTTTCTCACTTTCTCTCTCTCTCACTGTCGTTCTCTCTTTAAAAAAAAATTTTTTTAAAGGCAAAGAAAACAGTGGTGAAATTAGAAAAGCATCTTTATCTTTAAAAGATGTTTTGATCCTTAAAACATTTTGCCTAGGTTATTTTCTACTTTGAATTTAAAGTTTTTTTGTTTTTTTGTTTTTGTTTTTTGTTTTTTGTTTTTTTAAGAGGTACAGAGAGAGAATCAGTTTTTATTTAGCTTTTCATGTGTTTTTTGTTGCTCTGAGACTTC
Organism: Aplodontia rufa; assembly: GCA_004027875.1. Lineage (NCBI taxonomy): Eukaryota > Metazoa > Chordata > Mammalia > Rodentia > Aplodontiidae > Aplodontia > Aplodontia rufa. The sequence continues at coordinate 19,259 of PVKS010003189.1, read as the reverse complement.
GTTGAGTACATGATGCTGGGGTTTGAACTCGCATCCTCGGGCATACCAGGCAAGCGCTGTAACCACTGAGCCACCACTCCAGCCCGAATTTAAAGTGTATTTTGCTACATAAGCTTTTTACATCTTTATTACTTCAGAGGTGTCTTAGACATAGATAATTTGGAAAATAAAGCACTTAGAAATAATTCTTTTATTTAAAATTAATAATATTTTAGAATATTTTAAAAATTTATTTTGCTTAAAATATGCACTTATTTAAACAGGTAATTTGATAGGAAAATGCAAGAACTTGAATAATATTGTCAACTGTTTTAACACTGATTTCAGTAACATAAACATTTAGATACCAGGCATTTTAGACAGCTAAACCTAAAGATTTATCACATAGGCCAAAGATTTAAATGAACTGTGGCTATTATATGTAGCCTGTTTATGAAGCAGTTTTTGCTCTTGCTTAATAAACAGGTTAATAGCCTTGCCCAGGAACTCTTGCCTTTTAAGGTTGGCAGTCTTCATATAATTAAGTACATCATGGCCTAGGAAGTAAGAGTACTTGGTCTCATTTCTCAAAACTTCTGTTAAAATAGACATTCCTATCATATAGATGAGGGAATAAATGTAAAAAAATAGTAGGCCTGAGTTTAAAAGAAATTACAATCTGATCTTATATGGTGGAAAATATAGTCATGTCTTTATTTCATAATGCTATCTTTTGAGTATTTGCAATGTATATGTAAGATTGGTGTTTTAATAGTGTGTTGTAAAATTAGGATCTTTATCCTTGATATTTGTATGGGAAATGGGGATGAATAGTTTGGAGGTAACTTTTTAACATTAAAGGGGCTTTATTTTTCTTATACTTCTTTAGTAAAGAGGGAACTAGATTGCCCAAGTCTTACAAGTTTTGGAACATGGGAAAATTCTGTGTTCTTATCAGACTGCTTGATTCTTACCTACAACAAAGTATATGACTTCAGAGGGTATTAATGTAAATGCCATTATAATAAAGTTTTGGTGATCACGGCAAATGATTGGTATGTGACACTATATTTGGCCTGCTGATTAATGGATAGCTGGAAAAAAATGTGTTTTTTCAGAAGCAGGTTGAGCATTAGAAATCTGAAGTGCTCCAAAATCCAAAACTTTTTGAGTACTGCATTTTCCACAGGTGGAAAATTCTACACCCAATCTGATGTGATAGGATACGGCTAAAATGCAGGCAGCCCTAACATTGTATAAAATTACCCATTTCTGCACTGAGAATTTAAGAAGTATTTGTTATGAATTTTCTCCTATTAATGTCTCGAACCTTGGAGCACATATTTACATGTCAGACATAAGGGTCCCCTCATACTTCGCCTATTTAAGATTGTGAATGATGGGATTTTATACTGTTAGAAAACTATATAAGTAGTTGTATGATATGTCAGTGAATTGGCAAATCTACTAGGACAATTATAATTGCTTGTCTACTGCATTGGTTGGATTGTTTTTGTTTGGTGGTTTTGGTACTGGGGATTGAACACTTTACCACTAAAGTACATCCCCGCCCTTTTTTATTTTTAAATTTGAGACCTGGTCTCACCAAGTTGCTGAGACTGCCTTGGAACTTGTGATCCTCCTGTCTCAGCCTCCCAAGTAAAATTTTTTTGTTAATGAAGTTATTCTAGACTGAAGTGTCTTTTAACATAAGACACAAATATTTGCTCTTTCTTCCTCTGACATTTATTGTGGCAAAGTTTTACTTACTTGAACATTAGGTATAGGTGATTGTGACTTTTGTTAACTTCCAGAGCACGAGATCATTTTTTCAATTAAAAGTCTACTGCTGGGGCTGGAGCGGTGGCTCAGTGGTTTCGGCGCTTGCCTGGCAAGCACGAGGACCCGGGTTCAAACCCCAGCACCACGTACACAACCGAGAGTTGGAGCAACTAAGGCCATGTGAAAAACTAAATAAAGTTGTTTCTCTCTTTCTCTGTCTCTCTCACTGTCCTTCTCTCTTAAAAAAAAAAAAAAGTCTACTGCTAGGACTTTTTCTGTTATCCCAGAACACACCAGTTCTAATGACTGTATTATCTATATAGTGACAACAACTTTATATTTTTATTTTCAGTCTGTCCTGCCCAACTTAGACTTGTATGTACTTTGCCAATTGATTTTTCTTTTGGGTGTCGTAAGTGGTAACCACTTTGTTTAGGCCAAAAATCTTACTATCAATATCCTCCTCCTTTCTTCCCATGATAGGTAAGTCTATCAAAAAAAAAAATTCACATGGAGGTGCACTGGCACATGCTTATAATCCCAGTGACTCATGAGACTGAGGCATGAGGATTATTGCAAGTTCCGGACCAGACCCATCCACTTAGATCCCATCTCAACAACAACAAACTTAAGAAAGAAAAGAAAAGAAAAGGGAAAGCTGGGACTGGGAATGTGACTCAGTGCTTGAGCTCCCTGTACCCCTCCTCCAGTCCCAATTCATTGTTGATTTTATTTATTTATTTATTTATTTTTGAAAGAGAGAATCAATTTTATTCCTATTTCACTTGATTGTGTATGTGGTGCTGGGGTTTGAACCCAGGTCCTCATGCATACCAGGCAAGCACCCTAATGGCTGAGCCTCTGCTCCAGACCATTAATACAATACATTATTAATCAACAGATTGATGTTTTTTTGGTGAAACTACTAAATAGGTATACTAAAAAATTCTCTATCAGTTGGTTTGCTGATAATCTCATGTTACTAAGGATAGCTGTTATTTGAGAGCTAATAAGGTTTAAATGTATAAGAAAACCATTCATGTAATTAGTATTTAGTCTTCATTCTTATAAATGTTTTACAAAGTTTGAATTTTAAGATTGTAAGCCATCTTAGTTTTATTCTGTACTGGTACAGAATGTAAGCTTCCAGAATGTAAGCTTCGTTAAAATGGGAGTGCCAACAACAAAGCTTTCTCATAAATTGAAAAATGTAAAGCACAGTTGTGGGATTGTATGCTGTTGGGTCTTAACGTAATTTATTTAGTTCCTCACATTTGTAGGGAAAAATTTCAAACATCATCCAATTCTCAAACTGTTTTCAATTTCAGTTGCTGGATATTTTTCTGTACCATTCAAATTTATTGAATTCTAATTTAAAGATTGCCAACAAATGTTGGGAAAAAAACCAATTTGGAGAATTAATTTATCTCCCTCAATGCCAGAATGGTTGAAGCCTTTATATCAATTTATATAGAAGTTCTTCATACATTGAAACCCAGATAACAGTAGGAATAATACTGGCAGGATTTGTATTTAACATCAGATTTTCACACATTTTACAGTATATTCAGTATATATTTACTTAAATTTGGAAATTTTGGCAACAGTTGCATTTGTTTTGATTTGTATGTACCACTTCCAATCCCGAGAATATTTCTGCTTTTGAAATTTCTTAATTTAAAAGAATATTTTTGCCCCAAGATTGTTCCATCTAAATTTAAAGCAGAATTTTATTTTTATTAAATTTGCATTATAATAGATTCACAATACAATTAAGGGTTTTGTTTTTATTTCGTAGTAGGAATTGAAGCCTGGAATGCCCTACTGCTGAGCTACATCCCCAACTCTTTTTTTTTTTTTGATACAGTGTCTCTAAATTGACTCAGGCTGGCCTTGAACTTGGGATGATTCTGTTTTAGCTTTCCTAGTTGCTGAGATTATAGGATGTTGTACCATGCTGGCCATGAACAGAATGGTCTTAGAAAAGCCTTGTTTTAATTCCATGTACTTAACGAAAGAATCAGATCATGTATTTGGCACATCTGAATCTTATAAAACTAGTTTTAAATTATTTGTTTAGTTTATTCTGATTCAGTCAACATATGAGTCATTACTTAAGTTTTTTTATATAAACATAATTAAAGAGTACAGAATTATGAAGTAAGTTTGTTCTCTGGGGATTTCATTGAACCCAGGGGCTCTCTACCACTGAGCTATATCCTTTCTATTTTGAAGTGGTGTCTCACCAAGTTGCCCATGCTGGCCTCAAACTTGTAGCCCTTCAGCCTTCCCAGTTGCTTGGATTAGAGGCGTGCACCGCCACACCTCTTAGAGTTACGTTATTACTGGAATAATGAAATAGTTGTTAAATTGTGCAAGAGCTTTTGACTCATAAGGCAGGGCTCCCCGTATTACTCATAACCCTGCCGATTCTCTGTTCAGAGTCCACTACCATAGCACACCTGACTGGTATTATACACCAAGTAGCTAGCAGAAAACAGCAATGTCATACTCCTTCACCAAAGGCTGTAGTAGGCCAATAAGTCCTTAGTATCTGGGCTTGCTTTGTTATCAATGAGCTCTATATTCTGTCTTTAAGAGAGATAATCAGGTTTAATCTGCTGCTGGTTTCTCGGACACCATAGTCCATGACTTAAATAAATTTTAAAGCTATGTACTTATAATGAAAGCTGTATGGTTTTTAATATAAAGTGTTTAGCACATAAAACCTTTACAATCTGAGAGCTAGGAAAGTAGTTTTTATATGTTAAATACATGGGGTTATGATAAATACATGACTGGATGTATGTTTTAATTCATTATATAATGTGCAGAATGATTATGCAGTGATGTGAAGAAACTGAAAAGTGCTTGGATTCTGAACACAAAATTAAGTTTTGTGTATTCTAGATGATGTTTGTTAGTCTTGCATGGTGGTCTTATAGCTTGCTTGTTTACTGTTTTAGCAAGTGCTACAGAATTCTACCTTTTTTTTTTTTTTTTTCACAAGAAAGTTGTTACCCTGGAATTTTAGTTGAGAACTTTCATTTTCTGTACTCTTGGAGAAGCTTATACTGGATATTTTGTAGTTTATATCCTTAACTTTGCAGTGAAAATTAAAGATCGGAGTAGGGGAAAAAATATAACCAGTATTTTTATTTTCATGCAGTTGAATTCCTGTCCTTAACAGTGAATAAACTGTTCTAATAGACTAAGTGAAAGAGAATATTGAAGTGTTTCAGAGTCACAAATGTATCGGTATTGTTATGTTGTTACAGTGGTCAGTTTACTTTTTATTGTATCTTTTTAAGTTAATCGGGTTTGGTGGTGTGCCACTGTAACCCCAGCTACTACTTGGAGGCTTAGGCAGGAAGATTGGAAGCCAGCTTGGACAACATAGACCCACTGCAGCCCTCTTTTTTTTTTTTTTTTTTTTTTTTTTTTAATCATTTGGACTGGGGATATAGCTAAGTGGCAGTGTGCTTGCCTAGCATGTGTGAAGCCCTGGGTTCAATCCCCATCACAAAGAAAAAAATTAGGAATTCATTAATTTGCTATCTAGCACTTTTAGTCTTTGTATATAATGGCGTTCAGCTCTTCTTGGTCTATTTTGCTGGTTCCTAATCTTATCTTTGATCATATTTTTCTTGTTTAGTCAAAATGGGATGAACATGAACTTAATTCAGTCTCTGGACTCGTTTTTTTTTTTGTGTGTGTGTGTGTGTTTGGTGGGTTTTTTGTTTGTTTTTTAGAGAGGGTCAGTGAGATAGAGAGGGAATCAATTTTATTTCATTTCTTCATGTGGCTTGCGTTGTTCTGACTCCTGGTTATGTATGACGTGCTGGGGTTTCAACCCATGTTCTTGCACATGCCAGGGGTGTGGTAACTACTGAGCCACCACTCTGGCCCTCGGGTATTTGTTTTTGAGGGATGGGTCTTACACCACAGTCTGAATTCAAGAGAAACATAATTTGAAAATGTTGAAGGGAGCAATGCATTTACTTTGGTTTGGTTTTTTTATTTTTGATGGTTTTGTTTTTGATTTTTTGATAATGTGTTGGCTACATAATTAAGACAAAGCTGTAAATTTTGTTTTAGCCAGCAAGGAAAATGACTTTCATGTTAGATTATCTATTTTGCTAATTTGTCAAAGGGTTAAGTACATACGGGTATTTGTTGGAGACAGTTTACGTGGAATTATGGAAATGCATGTTTTGCTAAGAATGAAACTACTGTTTTTTGTAAGAGAGAGGGACAGTGAGACCAAAAGAGAATCAATTTTGAGTTTTTCATAAGGCTTTTGTTCCGACACTTCATTGTGTGCTTGGTGCTGGGGACACCCATGTCCTTGCACGTGCCAGGCAAGTTCCAAAACTGCTGAGCCTCTGTTCCAACCCCTACAAAACTACTTCTTATCTAAAATGGTAGGTTATTTTAGGGAATTTTAAAAATTGTTTAAAATGAATGTTTTAGATTAAAAAGTTGAGATGATGAGATTAAATACGGAAGGTGCTTAGCCCTGTGAGAGATGTGGGGGTTTTTGTCTCTCTTTTGGTTTTTGTGTTGGTGTCTACAGGTTGAACCCAGGGTCTTGTGCATGCAGACAAGTGTTCTGTGACATCCTATTCTTCAGTTTGTTTTCAGAAAGTTAACCAGGCTGATCTTGAACTTCACAGTCATCCTGCTTTAGCCACCCAAGTAGTTAGGATTACAGGCATGTATGTTAAAAATGGGGTCAGTAGATATTTAGGAGAAAACAAAGAATTTAAGACAGATAAGTGGGCCTCTGATTTAGTTTGTAGATTTAGCAAATGTATGATGTTCATTTCTGTCTTTCCTGGGTTCTTAAGCTGTTGAGCATCTGATTTGTAAGAAATCAGCTTTTGTTTGTATAATTAAATTTCATATTAATGTGTACATTTATATTTATGAACCCTAACCAAGATGATTCTTTTAGCATGTGTCCATTAAATGTTTCCCATGTTCCAGGAATCACTTAGGATTGCTTATGTTTTCTTTCTCTTGATATAGAATATAGTATTTGAGAATTGTGATTGAATGGTTAGCTAATAAGCCAAAGAATGAATTAGTGCAATCTCAGCGTCTCAGAGGCTGGAACAGGATGATTAGGAGTTCAGTGCCAGTCTAGAAATTTAGAAGACCTTGTCTGAAAAAAAAAAAACTTTTTTAAGGTGGGGATTGGGGGCTAGGGATGTAGCTCAGAGATAGACCACTCCTGGATTCAATCCCTAGTACCACAAAAAGGGTGGGGGGGGGCACATAGTAGCCAAGTGTGGTGGTGCAGGCTGTAATCCCAACTACTCACAAGGCAAAAGTAGGAAAAACTCAGCCTGGTTAACTTAGGGAAACTGTTACCTCAAAATTAATTTTTAAGAAAAGGGCTGGGGAAGGTAGGTAAGGTATAGAGTAGTTGTCTAGCATGTGTGAGTCCCTGTGTTCAATCTCCATTGCCATATACATGAGAAAGAGAAAGTAAATGGAAGCAGTTCACTACATGTGTTTCCGTAAATTAAGATTATATGACCCATTTTCTGTTTTGGTGTAGGAACTTAGTGATTTGGCCCGTGACCCTCCAGCACAATGTTCTGCAGGTCCAGTTGGGGATGATAGTAAGTAACTTCTAAATTGATTTTTTTTTTCAATGACTACAAAAAAAAAAAAACACTTTTGTATTCTGAGAGTTGCTAAAGAGGGTCTTTTTTTTTTCTTTTTCTTTTCTTTTTTTTTCTTTTTCTAGTGTTTCATTGGCAAGCCACAATTATGGGACCTGTAAGTATTAAGACTTTATGTTTTGCTTATAATTGAACATCCAACATTGATCTTTGATTATGAAGTTTTTAACTTAGTCTGCAGTTTTATTTTATTATGTAGTGTGTTCTGTTTGGGTTATGCCATAATTGTACTACTTTTGAAATAAATAGAATGTTAGTATTTGTTTCATGTACATTATGTGTCTGTCCCTGTGTTTAGTTGGTAGAATGTAGCATCTCTTTGGATCTACCAAATCTCTATTTGCCTTAATTCAGTTTTTCTTCATAGCAGTGTGAAGCACTGTCATTGAACTTCTTGTTACTTACGGTGACAATTTACTGACTTGATTTCTGCCATGGGTTGTTACTCAAAGATCTTGCCCTATTCCTGTAGTTTCCAAGAATCTAGTTTAATTGTATTATTTTAATAATGAGTTCCTTACAGAATTTTAGTTTCATACAGAATTTGAGAATACTTAGGCAGAAAGTGATATTCTGAATATAGCAAAATTCCTTTCTATCCTGGGTAGATAAGAATCTATATGCTGGATAATTGAATATTCAGAATTATGGATACCATCTAAGAATTTCAGAAAATTAGAGCGCACTAAAACATCCTGGGGTAAGACTGTATCTTGCACAAATATTTAACTCCCCTTCCCCCTTTTTACCTAGAAGGAACTTTCTAAGTTCCATATGTATTTTACTGAAAACTTTCTGCTTCTTTCCCTCTTTGGTTGTATTTAATGCTGAATAATGTACTGGGTGGGCAAATGGTCATTAAAACAAATAATTGTCTTGTTGTATATAAGTACATAAATTTAGATATCAGCTTTAAATAGTTAACTACGTGCTTTGATGGAATGCATTAATAACTTGTTTTGGTTTCTGGAGGCATCTTTATAACAAAGTTATCACATTATGATAAGATAAATAGCTTATTTTGTGACTATGATTACCATATGTGGTAGGCATTTGTGAACCAAAACATTAGGAGCATTGGTAGTATAATATTGCATATGTGCTTGAGGAACTGAAAAATATCAAAATCCATATTTGCTTCAGAGTACTTTTTATGTCAGTTAACGTGATGGTAGTACCACAGAACTAAAGATTCCTGACTTTTCTCAGTAATGTAGCAGCTAATTTTAAGTTTCAGTAAGGAGTAACTGTTGAATTTTTGTGAGGACACTCTCTGGATCATTAAGTGTTATATAGCATGATTATATATAATAACAGTATGTATTGGCCTTTTCTTTCTGAAGGTAAGATAATTGGGAATCACAAATAGTGATAAAAAACTAAACCTTTAAAGAACTGACAGATCCTTTCTAGTTAAGTAGTTTTTTAGATGTTTGAATTTTTTTGTACTATATCAAGAATAGTTCCTAGTAAGACTTCATGCAGCGAGAAGAAATTTAACTTCCTCACCTACTGCTTCTAATACTTGCATGCTTAATTTTTCTTTAAATGGAAATGGAGTTGACAGAAAGTGATTATATTGAAAGTACTTGGAGAACAAACCACGCTAACTTCCATCTAATCTGTGACAGTTGTAAAGGAAGAGAACTGTGTCTAAAAGAGTAGCCCAAATGTAATCAACTACAAAAGCCATCTGAATCTGAAGTAAAATCTGTCCACAAGTATTATTTTACCTGTCCATAAAGATGATTGTTTCAACTTCCATTAAGTGTATTGTTGTTTCCTATGAAGGCTAATGATATGTGAAAACTTTTCCTCTTTACTTTTTTTTTTTTTTTTCTTTTTTTGGTACTGGGTCTTGATCCCTAAGGTACTTTGCACTGAACTACATCCCCAGCCCTTTTATTTTTTATTTTGAGACAGCATATCACTAAGTTGCTATGGCTGACCTTGAACTTGGGATCCTCCTGCCTTAGCCTCCCGAGTTGCTGGGGATTACAGGCGTTCACCACCACACCTGGCTTTTACCATAGTCTTTCAGGAACTTATAATGTAGCAGGATAAGTGTTAATAAATATGGTAAATGATGATAACTAGAAGACAACAACATATAAAAGGTCAGCAAATTGGACTAAAGGACTGTATTATAAAGAAGAACATTGCAAATTGGGGAAAGAAATAGCAAAGTATGAAAATTGACTAATAATAATACTAATAAGTAATAATACTTAGTAAAGAACGTGTTCTGGAAAAAGTTGAAGATACAACTAACTAAATTGGTGGGAATCCAGATCAGAAAGCACCCTGAATACTTAGAATTTTGAATTTTATCTTTATAAGGTATGGTAGATTCCAAGTAAAGAGTGACTTGAATCTTAGGATAGATGGATAAATTGAAAGGGAAAACCAGAATAATGGCAGAAATACAGTAGTTATTGCCAAAAGGTAAGCAAAAGATAGTAATATCTTGAGCTAAAACACTGACTGTGAGCATAGGCATAAAGGAGAGACTGACTCAGATTTACGTTTTTTATGACTGAGTAACCACTGAGACATGAGAGGAAGAATAAACTGAAGTCCTGGTCTGTGGGTTTCTATTATGATTTATTATTGATAAGGAAAACTGTATTGAAAAGACTAGGAGTTTGTGTTTTATATATATGTGATGAGATACCCTAGTAGATTGCATAGCCATTTGACTGAATGCTTAGGAGTGAATGTATATAACAATAACAGTAAGGAAAATTTTGAGAGTATGCAAAATATGTGGGGTGGGGTTAGAAACAGAAAATGGTACTTTAGGAATACCAGCATTTCATGGTTGCTTCACAGAAGGAATACACACACCAAAGGAATAACTAGGACTGATGGAAGTAAAATCAGTATAGAAGGATTCTGCAGAAGAGATGGAATATAAATTCTGTTAATAAGATTACAATCAATTTTCAAATCAAAGTATTCCTTTCTGTTATTCAGGGTTTTTTTTTCCTTTAGTTTATCTTTTTTTTTAATGCCCTGTGTCTACATATATAGTTTTTCTTTTTTCCTCTTTTATGTGGTAGAATTTTAGTGTAACATTATAATATGGAAATACTAAGCTTCTTTAATTTTTTTGAACAAGTGAAATGAAATCAGTTTGGCCTAAATTGCAGGAGTAGTTAATTGTCCTTATTCAGCAGCAGTCAGACACAAAACTTGATTGTATCAAATTTGAAAGTTAGAAGTTAGAGCAATGGCTCAGTGGTGGAGAGCTTGCCTGGCATGAGCAAAGACCTGAGATTGAACCCCAGCACCACTTACACAACTAAATGTCAGAAAAACAAAAACCAGATGACAATCTTAAATAGGATTTTTCATTCCCTCTTTCTCTTCTCTTCTCTCTCTTTCTCTTTCTCTCTCTCTCTCTCTCTCTCTCTCTCACTCTCACACACACACACACACACATATCTAAACGTAAACTCAGTTCATATTCAGGGTACCTCATTTTGATATTTTTTTTTCCCTTTACAGTTCCTAGGTACTGCTTTGTTGTTGGGGGGTTTTGTTGTTGTTGTTGTTTGTTTTGTTTTTGTTTTTTCCATAAGGCTCAGTAGTAGCTCTTTTTTTTAACTTGGGGTCTTCCCTACCACTGAGCCATCCCCAGTGTTTTTATATTTTTTCGAGAAAGTGTTTAAGTTGCTGAAGCCAGACTTGATCTTGGAATCCCCCTACCTCAGCCTCCCAAGTCCCTGGAATTATAGGCATGCACCATCATGCCCAGCAGTAGTTGCACATTTATTTGAACCTGATTTTTTATTGATAAATTAAATTTTCTCTTCTGAATCGTATGTATCTTATTGATATTTCATCTGTAACATTCACAAGAGTTTTAGTCTTATCAAGATACAAAATTATTCTCTGGGTTCCTTTCACATATGTAGTACGTAGTGGGGAGTTCATTGAATTAATATTTGATTATGGAATTGAGCTATATTAAAAGTGTCAGACCTATAAAAATTTCTGTTTGCCTAATATGCAGAACAAGTGTAGTGAAAAGGTACGTAACCATATATTCACATATCCAGCAAGGAATGAATGTTGGTTACAGCCCAGTTAGTATGAATTTTAAAACATATTGTTGGCCCTTTTGAGATAGGCTGTTAAACAATGTTGAGTTTTATATTAAAATCCTAAGTGGTCTTCCAAAGGCTTGTTTAGATCTTAGTTCTATCATTTATCATTTGTACACTATACTAAGCTGTCCCAGTCTCATTTTATCCATCCATCAAATAGAAACAATGATATCTGTTAGCTGCAGTTTATTAATTTAAAATGAAAATTTTGTGGGCTGGAGTGGTGGCACAGCAATTTCAGTGTTTGCCTCATATGCGCAGGGACAAGGGTTCAGACCCCAGCACCACATGTACAACAACAAAGTATTGGAGCAACGAAAGCCAAATTAAAAATTAAATGAAATTGATTCTTTTTCTTTCTCACTGTCCTTCTCTTACAAAAATGAAATGAAAAATTTAAAACAAGTGTCTTTCTAGTGTTACTTTTTAAATATTGTAAAATATTTGAGAGTTCTCTCTACTCAGATTCATAGTTAGCAGATCAGCAAAATACTGTTTTGTAACTTGAAAATTTATATTTTTTGTTCAAATGCAAAAATGTTTCATGTGATTTTTTTTTTTTTTTCCATCTGATTTTAGTTCCTGTAACACCCAGTTGTGTATGTGGTGCTGGGGTTTGAGCTCAGGTCCTCACACATGCCAGGCAAGCACTCTGCGGCTGAGCCATTGCTCCAAACTGTCCACATTAAAAAATTTTTTTTAAAGATATATTAATTTGCTGTACAAAATTTCGTCATGCCTTTTTGTTTGCTTCTGGGGATCCTGTATACCTCCGCCCTTTTTCTTTAAGAGTCAATTTTAGTTTTTCATCTGTTTTTTTTTTTCCAACACTTAATGATTATGTAATGCAGGGGTTCAAATCCCTGCCCTTGCACATGCCAGGAAAGTGAGTCACCCTGTTTCTTTTTCTTTTAAAAGAGAGAAGGACTATGAGAAACAATTTTTATTTAGTTTTCCATGTAGCTTTTGTTGTTCCAAGACTCCAGTATGTACATTGCACTGAGGTTTGAACTCGCGTACTTGGCGCTTGCTGGGCAAGCGCCAAGCCTGGCCTTGAACTTAAAATTCTCCTGCCTCAGCTTCCTGAGTTGATTGGAATCAGCTTATTATGCCCTTGAGGGGGAAAAAAATTGTGGTTTAAATCAGAATTTTATGGGGCCACTTGTTTTGATTGGTGTCTGGCCAAAATCCCAGAGATCTGGGAGGCATGGGAAGTCCAAGGTCAACCTGGGCACTTGTAAGACAGTGTCTCATAAAAAATTTAGACTTTTTTTTTGTTATTCTACCTCTTGATCTCTTTTTTATGTACTGGGGATTGAACCCCAGGGGTGCTTAATCATAGAGCCACATCCTCAGTCCTGTATTTTGAATAGGGTCTCACTAAGTTACTCAGGGCCTTGCTAAGTTACTGAGGCTGGCTTTGAACTTGTAATCCTCCTGCCTCATTGTCCAGAGCTGCTGGGGTTACAGGCATGTGCCACTGTGCCTGGCATGCTGCTTTAACTTTTGAAAGTACTTATGTGTGTTACTTAGAATAACTAACATTTTTTGTTAGCTATAAATGAACGTTTTGAGTTGCATGGCCTTCTGTACATATTTGACTTCTATTCGGAGAAATAATTTAACACAATATTTGCTTTCTAATTACAGTCTGGCTTTTGTGGTATGTTACTATATGTAAGCTTTATTATTAGGTGTACTTTTTTCTTTGTGAGAATTTGAATCTTGGAACACTTTATTTTTGGATAACTTCTTTTTCAAAACTTCAGTAATTTGTAAAATAGATCTAAATAAATTCAGAGTTTGTTATAGTATATTTTTATTGTAATTTTTCCATTACTATGAACTGAATTATCTTGGAATAATCCAAATTTTTTATTGCAATGTAAATAACATAATTTTGGTTTATTATTAGAGAAATATTTAAAAATTGGGAATAGTAAAGACATTTAGCAAAGTTTTTATGTTACGGTTAAGCGTGTTTTTCTCTTCACAGAATGACAGCCCATATCAAGGTGGTGTATTCTTTTTGACAATTCATTTTCCTACAGATTACCCCTTCAAACCACCTAAGGCAAGTATTTTCCCCTGAAATCTTGTTGGTATAGATTTTTGCTTTAGATTTTTGTTTTAGAGGAATAGAGCATTCTTAGAAATTTGGGTTCTGTGTGATAGAGGCTAAGCTTGTATATACTGAATAAGAATAATTGAAGTTAAATATATATATATATTGAATTGAGTCACTGATAGAAGCTGTGTAGTTAAAAAAGGTAGATGTGATTCGAACTTAAATAAATGGGTAAAATTTGCCTTGTCCTTAACATTGCAAGGTTTGGGTATACCATGTGGTACATTTCTTTTGTTAGTTGTACACAGATTTGGATTATTGACCCTATTGGCTGATAAACGTAGCCATTAGATGGTCAACTTTGTATTTGCACATAATGCATTGCAGTTTGATAAATTAATTACTATAACCACATTTATCAACTTTTGAGTTGCATAGTGCACTAAGGTGGCTGGTTTTTGTAGGTATAGATTATTTTCAGAACCAATAACATATCTTCTAGTTCATGTAAGTTGAATTTAACTGTTAGGCATTGTGATACTTCACTATAACCATCTTCAGTCATGTTAAAGGTACAGCATGACAATTCTTTTGAATAACGAGCTATAAATTTTTGGTTATATCCAATAGTTTGTGTTGCTTCTTTGTTCTTGGTACTGGGGTTTGAACCAAGGTGTGCTTAACCACTGAGCCACATCCCCCACCCTTTTTTAAAGAGAGGGACAGTGAGAGAGAGAAAATCAGTTTAAGTACTTTGCACTTAGGATTCCTTCTGCTTCAGCATCCCAAGCTGCTGGCATACATGTGTATGCCACTGTGCCTGGTGTTATTTTAATGAATGTGTTATGCCTTCTGATGGCCCTTTGGTACTCACGGTATTATAGCATCAAAGTTAATCTTCAGCTGGACACACTTGTAATCCCATTGGTTCCAGAGGCTAAGATAGCCTTAGCAACTTAGTGAAACCCTGTCTCAAAATAAAAAGTTACAGGGGCCTGGAGCGGTGGCTTGGTGGTTACGGCGCTTGCCCGGCACCCTCATGCATAGCTAAGTGCCAGAGCAAAGAAAGCCATGTGAAAAAAACAATAAAAATTGATCCTGTTATTCTCTATTAAAATAAATATAAAAATGAATGAATGAAAAAAGTACAAAGGGCTAGGGGTGTATGTAGCTCAGTGGTGAATTGCTACAGGTTCAATCCTCAGTATTCAAAAAGTAAAGTGTTAACCTTTGGAACTTTATACCATATTATTACTAATGAAGTTTTTGTCCCAAATTGTATTTTTCATTTTAATTTAAAAGAAGAGGTATCACTTGGAATTCTTTGTCAGTTTGTAAAAGCTAGTTTCTGTAATTTTTGGAACTTTTATGTGCATAAATTCAGGTAGTGATTTCATTTATGTGTGTGAGAGAGATAAGATTTTAAGCCTTGCTTTTAAAGCCTACTTAAGTTTATAATGCTTAATTTTATTTGGATAAAAATACTTACAGATTTTTTTTAAAATTTTAGGTTGCATTTACAACAAGAATTTATCATCCAAATATTAACAGTAATGGCAGCATTTGTCTCGATATTCTAAGATCACAATGGTCTCCTGCTTTAACTATTTCTAAAGGTAAAATATTTGTGGTCTTGAGCTGTGGATTTTCTAATAGTTAACATGAACTTTAATCCATGAATCTACTTCCCTGAGCTTTTATTATGTTAGAATTCTGGAAATAAGGTTAGACGGATTAGAAGTCTGTACTTTTAGGTCCTAAACTACTTACATATCTGTTACTTTCCAGCAAGAATGATTCTAATTATAGTGTACCTAGTCATAATTGATCTTTAAATCTTAAGGTTTCTACTCTAGGAAAATTAAGATTTAGTTGTTCCATGTTTATTTGAAATCAAATTTCTAGTCATGTGCTGTATAACCTTGATATAGGTTGTTCCTTTGTCAATCTAAAACCTTACGTTAAGTAGAAATTCATTATGTGACATTCTAACGTTATCCAGAGTTTGCTGTAATAACAGATGAAGATTGTTTCAATTTCTTCTTTTTGAGTGACTCTGGAAGATTTTAATTTCCTTTTCACCCCATAAATAAAATCAGCTACGTACAAAACTACTTAAGAGGGGGAAGAAAGTCCATTATAGTAATTTTCAGTTTGGGCTATTGTCTTAGTATTTCTCAGGTACACAGAATTAGGTTTTTAATTTCATTAATTATGACTCCTAAGCATATCTTAGGGTAGCACATCTCCAACTCTATAAACATTCTAGATCAGTGTTGAAGTGCATCATTACCAAAACTATTTTGGAGAAATACTATTTTTCCATAATTATATGATGTTAAGAGTTTGGTAAATTTAAAATGGAACAGGTGTGTTTGAAGGGAGGATGATGACTTATATGGACTTTCATGTATATATATATATATTTTTTTTAAGAGAGAGGGACAAAGAGAGAAGCAATTTAGCTTCTCGTTTGCCTTCATTGCTCTGACGCTGTTGTGTTTGTGTGTTGCTGGTGTTTGAACCTGCATACTCGACGCATACAAGGCAAGCGCTACAACTGCTGAGCCACTGCTTCAGCCCCGACTTTCATATATTTTTACAAGGCACTTCCCTCTGTAGAGGTGTTGTTTCTCATTCCTCAAACCTCTTAAACTGGAATTAATGTTGTGATGATAAATAAAAATGGGTCAATATTGCCATAAATCCTTTTAAGTGTTTTAAAACAGTTTTTCACCCTCATAATGAGTTCTAATTTGTTTTCAAATTCATGCTCCTTTAAATGCCAAATTCCAGATTTTTCATTATTGCCGGAATGTACTCTGATACAGAAAACTTTCTGTAAATGCAGGTTGAATTGGTTGTGTTTGTTGGTTTGCTTTTTAAATAACCTGCTTTTTTGGCAGTCATAAATACCTGACTGCTACCTGGCACATAACAGGTACTCCAAATGATTGAGGTCTGTGTTCCATGATGCTGTTATCCACTAAGTTGGTATGTTGAACAGGTCAGAGTAAGAACTGGAAATTTGAAGGATTACTTAGTACCATGATGAGGTCTTGGGATTATTTTACCAGTACTCTTGGGAACATAGTCTCTACCTTAGAGACAAGGAGACAAACCTTTTGAGAACTGAGGTTTGTAGTGTACATTCTCTTAACACTTTCCAAATTCCTGATGCTGTGTAACAGACATCTGTTTTCTTGCAGTTCTTTTATCCATTTGTTCACTGCTATGTGATCCAAACCCAGATGACCCTTTAGTGCCAGAGATTGCACGGATCTATAAAACAGACAGAGATAAGTAAGTATATAATAGTACAAGAAAAATGCTATTAAAAGTGGTTTTACTTAACGAGTTAGGCTTATATTCTGTTTTAAATTATAGAAGTTTCAGAAGACGATGTTGATGCTTGTTTTCTGGTAAGATAATAGTGTATCAAAAGCTAGTTAAAATTGTTAAAATCCAAGGTTTTAGCATGCGACAGATAAAAGCTCCTTCAAAATCTTTTGTTTTTTTCTAATACATTAAACACTTTATCACTTTACTGTCAAGTTTGGGAGAAGACACTTTTTCTTTTCCCCAGGTGTGCGTTTTTTTGGGTTTTTTGGTTTTTTTTTTTTTTTTTAATGTTAGCACTGGTTGTAAAAAGTGGGTCTGTTTTTCAAATATTTAAATGATCTCTGTTCAAGTTAATCATTATAACTGTTGTATATTATGATTAATGCTAAGTGTACTTGTTCAATTAGGTACAATAGGTTAGCAAGAGAGTGGACAGAGAAATACGCTATGTTGTAGGGTAAGAGGATCTGCACTCTATGGTGCGCTTATTCATGGAACTGCCAGCACTTGAGTGCTGCATGCTTTAAGGCACTGTATTAACTAACAAAAGGTAACAGATGTGGCAGTTTTCTGAAAACTGTACATTTAACTGCTTGAGCTCTGTTTAGCGTGAAAATATACCCTGTAGTCAGTACTGCTTGAGAACATTCTTGCATGGCCAAACAGTTACATAGCATTAGTTAGAAGTAGAAGTTGAAGAGTATCCACCTACTATGGTGGTAAAATTTTAGCTTGAAATTGTACCAATACTATATGGAATGTGATTTAATTCAAATTTTGCCAGGAGGTAGTATAAGGGAAAAAACACTTTTAAGACTAAGCATCTCAACTAAATGTTCATTACTGACAAGCATGTGTTAATATCAGCTATATTTTGTGGCTCTCGGTATGCTAAATTGAAGCCTTTGTATTAAAGTGCTACCTTTTGAAGAGAATATTCCTAAATGAAATAACTGAATTGGGCAGAAAGAACTTTATGTTAAAGTTTAGAAAAACAGTTGAATTTGGTTTTCAGTTTAAATGAAGCCAGTAATCTTTTTAAAATTAAATGTAAATCTAAAACTTCTGTGTGTTTTGATGATATTCATTTCTTAGGGTTCTCACTATTTTGTTGGGTAAGTAGCCTGTGGCATGAGTGTAAACTGTTTAGAAACTGATAATTTTTGTCAATATTAGCAGTTTTCCTCAGCAATAGCCCCTGGTTCATGGGTGACTTACAGATGTCCTGTTTGCACTCATAGAGATTCCCTTTTAGTTAGCAGGTCTCATGGGGCTTGTTAGCACCAGTCTCCAGAGTTTTAAAAGTTAGTACATGTGGTTTTGATTAGCATGACCACTGTACCAACCCACTCTTAAAATTTCTTCATCATCTTTCCCACTTTTCTGTCTTTTCTGCTTAAGCTTCAAAGGTATTTTCTGTAGTAGTATTACCCAAGTAACCTCTCAAATCTAGTATTCAGATACAACTTTTTTTTTTTTTTTGATATCAGGAATTGAACCCAGGGTTACTTACCCACTAAAAACACATCCCCAGCCTTTTTTTTTTTTTTTTTTTGAGACAGTCTTGTTAAGTTCCTCATGGCCTTGATTAGTTGCTGAGGTTGGCTATGAACTTGTGATTCTCCTGCCTCAGCCTCCCAAGCAGCTGAGAATTTATAGGCATATACCTCCACACTCAGCTTCAGATACAATTTTTTAGTGACTATACGTTTGGTTCTAGCTTTGATGGAAATTTCTATTGATGTACAGAATATGTATATTATTCTGACAAACATCTGTGAACTTAAACAATTTTTTAGTGTTAAAATTTGTTGAAATAGATAACCAGTTTTTAGGGTTTCTGGTAAGATGGTGGACAGAAAGTCTTCCATTTTGATTAAAGTTTTTATGTATAGTAAAATAATACTGCTTTGAAATCACAAGGTTCTCATTTCCCATATTGTTTTGAGTACCAGTGCTGTTTTCTCCCTTGGTTTTATTCTAATAAGTCATTACAGATGACTTTATGATGAGTCTTTTCTTTTAAAATAGTGATTATTTTCCTTTATTTTAACTTTTTTTAATGACTACTTCTTTCTTTACAGGTACAACAGAATATCTCGGGAATGGACTCAGAAGTATGCCATGTGATGCTACCTTAAAGTCAGAATAACCTGCATTATAGCTGGAATAAACTTTAAATTACTGTTCCTTTTTTGATTTTCTTATCCGGCTGCTCCCCTATCAGACCTCATCTTTTTTAATTTTATTTTTTGTTTACCTCCCTCCATTCATTCACATGCT